>JZKD02S1888337.1:1101229-1142019 GCA_000966675.3 Picea glauca
CCAGAAAACTGTTTTGAGCCATTTGGAAAAGGTGGGTGGCCACTGATATCCACCTGGATCAAGCAACCGCTAGAAGGAAGCACCAACTCCCTGGTTTCTCTAGCACCCACTAGAAGGAAGCACCAACTCCCTAAGTGTTCCAGCACCAACTGGATGGAAGCACCAACATCCAATCACACAGGCACCAACCTGTATAACAGAGAACAACAGTTCTCCCTTGCACCACCCTGCCACCCTGGTTTCTCTGGCTGCAACCATATGGAAGCTACAACTCCCTATGTTCAAGCACCCACTTGAACCTCTGAGGACAACAGTCCTCCCTAGCACCTCCCTACCACCCTGAAATATAAATAAATGATTGAATAACCAACAATACAGATAAATCAATTCTTACCACTTCTTCACTGTTCTGCAATTCTTCTCTGCTACACTATTGTTTTGCTCTATTCTCATGTATCATTGTCTCTCTTCCTGCATCTTCTTTCACTTTCTAATCTTCTTCTTTTCTCTACAAGTGCAACTCAGCCTTCTTTTACTTTCTCAGCTATGCATATCTGTTCTTTTCTTCTACTGCGCTTTATTCTTTGCATGCCATGTCCCTTCTATGCACCATTCCTCTTCTATTCATTTCAGCTGTTTCACTTTGCCTCCTTCTACACAGTTGAATCACTCACAACAACAACCCCCATCTCTTCTTTGTTCTGCATTCTTATAGTCTCTTTGCACCTTGTGCATTCCATATGCACAATGCTTCTGCATGCTCTTCATGTTGAGTGCTCTGCCTGATCATCATGGAAACTCTTCAGCTTCTCTGGCAGTTAAACCCATGCATCCATCATCACTGGGTGTTATGTCGAGATTCCTTGGCCTGTCAACAAGTCGAGACTCTTCGTCTTCTCTATCATAGTCGAGCTCATCCTCTTTGTTGCAGTTACAGGTTTCAACTCTCTTCCATCTGTCAATCGCCTCTATGAACATTCTTCATTCCACTGGCAGATGCCTTGAGACACTTCAGCTCCTCTCATAATCACACTGAAGTCTATTTGATTTTACTGTGTAGAAACAATCAGTGGTTTCTAGAAGTTACACTGTGAACCTCTTGAGCCTTATGCCTTTGGCACCTTTCACCTTTCCTTTCACATGTGGCCTCAGGCGGTGACCACAACCTACACCAAAAGATGTTTTCACATTTCGGCATTTTGGGATTTCGTATGTCATGAATTCCTGTTGCGAGGCATGTCGACTCTCCAAGATGTAATCTCTGAAACTCTATGTCGCAATTTCGCATTTCAGCATTTTGCGGTTTCGAAAATTCTTGTGATGAGATATCTTGACGCTCCATGTCACGATCCCCGAAATGGAGCTTGGTTGCACTAGCTCCTTCCTCCACCTTCCACAGACGTGACCACTAGCTATGACCACAGCCTTATTCAAAAATGTATTTCGCACTTTCGCATTTTTGGAATTCTATGATGAGTCGTCTTAACTCTCCATGTCACGAGCTCCGAAATAGAGCTTGGCTTCTATAGCTCTTCTCTCCATCTCTTGACAATGTGACCATGAGATGTGACCACTCTCCAATCAAACAAGCACTTCTCTCTCCATATCAATGGTCCACGATTAGTGGTGATTGGACGACTATCCTCTTCCCCTGGACTTCAACCTTCGGGACTTTGGGGGAGAATTCATGCTAAAAATTCTGAAGCAAAACTCTCGGAGTGAGGTCACTCGATGACGTGTCGTGACCCGAGTGGCTGCCACGTGTCACTCAGAATTTTGATTTCCAATGGCATGAAATGGAAAATCAACTTGACACTTGTCGTTGTCTGATCGTGCCATGTGTCAATAGTAATGTAGTCTTCCACCTGTCCTTTCTGACGTGGTCTACCACATTCAACTCCTGGATCTGACGGCCCAGATCAAACCTCAATCCAACAGCTAGGATTATTTCAAAAATTCATGAGCCTTCATTGTGCCTGATTCAAGATTTTGGCGTTTCGCATATCGCAACTTCGAGACTCCTATGATGAAGAGTCTCGACTCTTGACTCCTCCAACTCCTGGTATTTGAAACTCTGAGATGTGCCTGTTTCGGGATTTTGGCGTTTCGCATTCCACAACTTCAGGACTCTTGTGATCAAGAGTCTCATCTCTTGAATCCTCCAACTCCTGGTATCTGAAACTCCAGAATGGATTCTTTGACATGCTCACTTCGGGATTTCAGAGTTTCACACTTCGGCGTTTCAACATTTCTATGATGAAGTGTTTCCTTGACACCTCCAACTCCTGGTATCCGAAACTCTGACATGGAGTCTTTGTTGATGTGTCTGTTTTCGAATTTTGTAAGCTCGCTTCTCCTAGCACTTTAAAGAACATGCAGGTTCTCCTAGATCCAACGATGGTCGGACCCTGCGCTCAGATCTAATGCTCGATATCTGTCCTCCATCTTTGTGCTCCTCCTGTTTGGATTCAGATCTGATGGTCATCAGGAATTATGAATGGGATCCAATGATCATTGTCACTTCTCCTCCTGAGCTTACACATCCTCCTGACTTGGAATAATTTCTAAGTGTCAAAGGCTTCGACCTTTTATCCATCTAAGATCCCGAGTACGCTATCTCTCTTGAGCTTTGGAAATGAGTTAACCTCATCCCTGGTGCACACCTATGCACTGCATGCGACTCTGTGTTAATACTCCTGAGCTTACATTGTTCCTGTTTTTCCATCGCTGCACACTCTAATCTTGCCATCAATGACAAGCACACTCTGCCTGTAAACATGCCAACACCATATAGGTTTCTACTTGGTAAAGGACACTTTTCAAGCCAAACAAGAAGGGTTGAGCCAACTCAAGTTCAGATTCCATATAGGCCAATTCCACAAGCATGATCCAAAGGGCTTGGTCTTGCAACATGCTTCACAATTGTCATCATGCTCATCGTACGCCCATGAAAAATTCGAAGATGAAGTCTTCATAGAAAATGCCCAGGACTGGGATGAGGTGGTAGCAAGGATGGTCGACCCCAAAATGACCACGTTTAGGGCCATGATCCTAGATGAATAGGTGATGACAATAGAACAGTCAATTCAAGAGGCCCTCAGAGCTAGGGAATAAATCTGAGCGACATAGGCAACAGAGGTTCCCTTGGTGGCTCCGGTGTAAGATAGGGGATTTTCTATGACACATGATTCATGGGCGAGGGGACTACTCATGATAGAACAAGTACAACAAGTAATTGATCAGCTACAGGATGACTTGAACCTCGTGGGAATGACAAGGGCCCTTTCCAAGAACCCATATGAAAGCCAAGTAGGTCCAAGAGGCCCCGAGCTAATACAAATTGATGAAATCATCGGGTTAGATAACCCTGAATTTACAACGCCACAGGCCAGACCACCGAGGGACTTTTCATCTCTGCTAGAGATAGTAAGAATATCATGGAGAGAAAGTGCACCAAACCCCCTCCGCAACTTGATAACAATCTATGATGATGAAGAAAGTTCAGAGGTGTCCCTGGTGACTCTGTGCAGATCACAGAGGAAAAGGAGCCCGAGAAGGCATCTTCCCCAGGTCTCGATGCTCAAATCCAGGGCCTTCCACTGAATGACCAGGAGGTCAAAAGTGTCTTAGACACTGAGATACTCGATGTACCAAAGACCCAAATGGATATTTTGATGGACGAGCCAGGGTCAGGCGAACAAAAGGAAGAAGTTCCACAGTAGGAAATCGATGTCTCAACAATCGATTATCAAGTAAGTACTGAGCCTACACATGATGCTTCAATTTCAACAGGTACTCAACCTCTCGATGAGAAAAAACCAAAGGCCAGACCTTCGGAACACAAAGAAGAAGTTCAAGAACCCAATCCTGAACAAATGTACACCATCGGAGGCCTGGGAAATATGATTACCTGGGGAGATCAACAAATGTTTGAACCTGTGGATGAAGTGGCTGATATACAGGCCATCTCCTATGACTGAAAAAAGAAAGCTATCATGAATAGAACCACCAAGAAGAGGAGGATTACCCTATACCGCTCCATCCTCATCACCACAGAGGAAAAACTGGTCAACACAAAGCATGTCAAGACATCCTAAATTATCGACGTAGGGATGGAAATCACAAATGCCACCCTAGAAAGAGAAAAAAGGGATGAAGAGGAGCTGGTCATTGCTCTGAAGGAATTGGAACATCTACACCATTTGTTGAAATATTACCAATACACCAAAAAGGTCGTGGTGTTCCTGAGGAGCGAATTCCAGGAGGCCTACAGTAAATTTACAGATGAATGGCACCTATTCACTACAAGGATAGTTGAGCTTCAAGAATACACCCTCATGGAAATGGAAATGTGAAAGAATAGGGAAAGGTTGTATGAGAAATCACACCAAGCCATGGAAAGGATAGACTACATCAACGTGGTTCAACAGGGCCGAGATACCGAAGAGCATGGCATCCAGGTGCTAAGGGAAAGCAGCATCGTCCGCATAAAGAAATCGGTTGAATATTGGGTAAAAATGGCTCAAGAACCTCATCGGGAAATCCAAGAGAAATGCACTGAGTGTGAAAACAGCTGGACCAAGATCAACCGAGAAATGAGAGACATCGACCTCCCCAAATTCAGCACACCCGATGACTTTGTCGACTTGCACGACATAGTCAAATTACATGATGAACAAGACTCATCATGGGTTGTGGAGATAGAAAGGGTGGTGAACATGGCGCTAGGTCAAGTGCAGCAGTTCATGGAACACCCGATAAAATCTCAAACCATGTTGCAGCAGTTAAGTATTAGAATAGTCAAGTATCGGGCACGTGTAGTAGAGATAAGAGAGATCCTTTCAACCCTAATGGAACAACATAGATTATCATATGCCAACACATGTGAGGATATCTTCGTCAAATGGTCGGAGTACGAGAAGAGTCATCCACTCAAGTGAGATCATTGGATGACTCTTAGAAGACTGAGAGAGGAAAGTGTTGTGTGGCAAGTTTTGTTTTACTTAGCTTCACTTTTAATAGTTATTTTTAGTTAATAATATGTTATAAATAGGAGGATCGACCCGTTAGCAAGGGGTCGATGGTTGTTGCAAAGACCCTCATTTTTGGATTTGTACAGAACTATTTTGGAGCTACCTTAATTAAGAAGTCATGTTTAGGACCAGAGACAAGTTTGTGTTTTTCATCAAAAGCGTGTGTGATTGGATCTAAAGAAGAATTATTTCTGATTTTATCTCATCAATGGATGTTGTAACGAGTAAGAGCTTATGAATTTGTTGATGATTTATTTGATTCAATATTTTTATAGTTCTTGTCTTTAATGATGAAAAGTAAATCATTGCGTTAATATGTGATTAATGATTAGAGTTAAGGAATTTTTTTTTCTTGCCATTATTTATTGCATGTGTGTTTTCTTCTAATAATCATATCTCAGTCAATAATTGGAACATCGGCAGGTTAATGTATTAGTACTAGGCTTGTGGTCAAGAATCATTGTCTGCATGCTAGAGTGAATGGCTTATCCCAAGATCATCCTTCTTCAGTAATTAATATTTCCTACTTTTTTACCTAGTTGGTTTATACTAGATTTTATTTTGTATCGGTCCCACTTATAAGAGAAAATACGAAAAAAGAAAGAATGTTTGAACTAGAGGAGGAGATTTCACAAGAAAATGTAAAGCCCATCGATTAATTGGTCGGATCGCGAGATTTGGAGAACCATTCCGCCATTAAACGTTGTAGAGTCTAATTGGGCCTCGGTGGCGGGTTTGGTTCCTATTTTTGAGTTAAAGGGATTTAGGACCCCTCAACAGAATTGGCGCTAGAAGGAGGGTCTAAAGAATGAATGGCTGACATTATTTTCTACAAAATCTTCCACACATCCTGTAGATTCAAAATAGACCACATGCATGGATAATAATTCCCAAGACATCCCACACACACCGAGTACTCTTGAAATGAGTAACTCACCCCATCAAGAGGAAGAAAATCTATTCCATGATATACCTTACATTCTTCCTCATGAGGAATTAAACCAACTCAGTAGAATCACAAGAGCTTATGCCCGACAGATCGGTGTGTTTCCCTTAGCTCTATTACTTCCTTGAAGAAAACAAATAAGAAGACCAGTGGTTGAGTCCCCTGACCAGGTTTTTTTGCACACAGTAGAAGCCTTGATAGATTTTTCCCTCACCAAAATTGAACATCCTCTTAATCTAATCCCTGAGACACCAGCCGACAACTTCTCCTAGCCCGACGATTTTTTCGAAGAGGAAGGGTTTAACTCAGAACGCTCAGTTTTGGGATCGGAAGACATGGAAGATAACAATGATCATAATGAATAAAGGGGAAACCCACCTCAGAATAATCAACCTTGGTTGGTCAGATATGTTTTGGCCATCCCTGGGCGAGTACATAACCTTCCTCGACATCCAAAAAATTTACTCCCTAAATTTGACCCTGAAACCTCAGGATTGCCTAAAGACCATATCAAAAAATTCATACTAGCTATTATACTAATGAATGTCCAACATGATGATGTAGTATGCAGGTTTTTCCCCTACACTTTTGAGAATTCATCCTCCACGTGGTATTTTAACTTACCTGTATGATCCATAACTAGTTGGACAAAGTTTCAAAAGGACTTTCTAGATAAGTTTGTAGAAGAAACCACTACAGGAGCTTTGATGGCTGAGTTGTTCGCCCCCACCATGAGTTCAAAGGAGAGGGTTAAAGACTTCAATCAAAGATTCACCACTATCTTAAACAAATTCCAACCCGAAGATAAACCCACTCAGGAGTTGCAAATCGAAGTATATGTTAATTCTCTCCTAGCTTCTATTTCCATGTTTGTAAAGAGGGCTGCCAAAGAAACCTTAGCTGAGAATTTTGAAGAAGCCAAAATGATAGAATTTCAAATGAAGGGATGTAAAGAAGGTCGGGTCTCATTAGTTAATAAATAAGTTCAATCTTCTCCTAGGAGAGGATTACTGTTGACTAGACCCCCAGGGAAACAAACAGAACAAGGTCCCGAAAAGGGAAGGGGGTACATAGAAGACCTACAACACATGGTCAATAAGTTGTCAAACAAGATCATAGACATGAAAAGAAGTGCAGGGGAAGGAAACCAAGGCCAGAGGCCCTATAAACCTGTTTTTAAAAGAAATCCATCGTTCAAAGCAATTGAACCTCCCCTAGCCAACTTAAACATCGATCTGGGAAACGTAGCATCTAACTCTTTCTTCACTTATCACCAAGAGAAACACTCTGAAAGAGACTTCCCACAATGTTTGCATGCCATGAACTTGATGGCCAATAGGTTTCTAGATGAAGTTTCCTTGACCAAACAATCAAGTGGATTAATTATGAGTATTGTTGATAAGGAAGAAGTTGGTCCACCAGAACAAACAACCATGCTGATATGGGACCCTGACCTACCAATGCCTTCCGACGACCTATTTGAGGTTCAAGAACCACCCAGAGAGGCCTTGGTTGTGAAAACACAAAGTAGGGGTCAACCTATCTCAAACGATCTTACTATTGCCCAAACTTTGGGAGGAAGACCAGCTCCTGATCACCCGAAAAAACCTTTTGTTCCCCGAAGGAATCCTATAAACATCCATACACAAGAATCACCCAAGCTAGACTACAACATAATAGAAGACTTGAAAAAATTGAAATCAAACATATCGGTCATGGACATATGTAGAATCCCTTAGCAAAAGGACTTTCTGTTACAAGCATTGAAATCTGTAAAAAATCCTACAACAATCACTGACCAAGGAGAAAATATAACTCCCACAGACCTAAGGAATAAACCAACTGTGAACACCTGCTCTGAAGATAAGGGAAAAAATTTTGTCCCTCCATTCCTTTTGAAATTTGAAGTCTTCAACAGAAACCTCCATAATTGTTTGGTTGATTCAGGAGCATCCTCTAATGTCATGCCATTGTCTATTTGCAAAAAATTAAACACAGTCCCTCTCAAAATCGATAAACATGTTATACAACTAGACAAAACCCAGGTGAAGGTTATGGGAGAGCTCAAAGGTGTGATGATCATAATAGCGACACACCCTATATTTGTGCAAGTAATTGACATCATCATAGTAGATATCCCAGAATCTTATGGATTGTTATTGAGCCGAGATTGGTCTGAGAAGTTAAACGAATACTTTAGTACAGACTGGGCTCACCATTGGCTGCCATTAAAGGGACACATGAATATGATCAGGATCGATAGGGAAAGATATCTAAAACATATTTTCACCGACTTAGAAACCCTTAATGAACCCTCATCGGTAGATTTCCCCATGCTAGGCAATTATTCCTGTGACTCTGATTTCAGGAATTTCTCCCCCCTCTCATCGAATGTCCCTCTTACTCAAAACTCTGAAATGATTTTTCAAGAAAACTTGCCTACAGTGGCAGAGGAAACCCTCTTCTGTCAAGGACCTCTGTTAGAAATCATGGAACAAGTAGGAGAAAAGAAGGAAAGTGGTAGGAAAAGGGAAACTGACAACTTTTTCTCACCAATTTGGACCTTATACTTTGATGGATATAAATCGCAAGAAGGGTTAGGAGCAGGGTGCATCCTCATTGATCCAAAAGGTAAATGACATTTCCTGTCCTGTAAACTAGAATTTGAGTGCACAAATAACATCGTCGAGTATGAAGCTCTATTACAAGGGCTAAATAAATCCATAGAATTAAATGTTAAATAATTGAAGGTTTTCGGATATTCTGAAATCATCGTCAAACAAGTAAGGAACACTATACATTGCAACTCTCCACACCTGAAGAATTACCAACAGGAAGTGCACAGACTAATAGAGAATTTTGAAGCCTTCAACATTACAATGATCCCCAGAACAAAGAAAATTCTTGATGATTCTCTGGCCACCGCTGCCTCAAGGTTATCACCTCTAGAAGACTATGAAGCCTCCCAATTCCCTGTGGAGCTTCTCTACAAACCGTCGGTGCCCAACAATATTTCTAATTAGAAGGTCTTTGAAGGAGATGAACAAATCATAAATGTTTTGTCCAATCAAGATAATTTTAAAGACTTGGCTATGGATGATGAAGTATTCCAGGAGAAATTAGCAGAAACCAATCCTCATACAGATCAATCGACTGAGAAACCAAGATCTCACATGATACCGAAAGGGGTAGCTAATTTAGAAAACCTTTTTGACTTAATAGAAAGGTTCAAAGGGTCAACCAACACCAAGATGGGGAGTTTGTGTCCCATGAATAAAACTATAAATCTAGGAACCCCAGCAAAACCCAAGAATATAAATCTCGGCAAGACAGTATCTAAAGAGGAAAGGAAGGCCTATCTCAAAATTTTCAGACAATATCAAGATGTTTTTGCTTGGTCTTATTGAGATCTGAAAACTTATGATACCTGTATCATTCAACATACTATCCCATTAAAACCCGAAGTGAAACCATTCCAACAGAAGCTCTGAAAGTACCACTCATCCCTGGAGCCTCTCATGTGTCAGGAGTTAAAGAAACTACTAGATGCCAAAATTATCTTCTAGGTTAGACACTCTACATGGGTAGAAAATTTGGTTCCTGTGAGGAAAAAGTCTGGGGAGATCTGCCTATGCATAGATTTCAGAAACCTCAACAGAGCTTCAAAAAAGGACAACTACCCAGTCCCACCAATGGAGAAACTTTTTCAGACCGTGTCAGGTGCTAAGATTTTCTCCTTGCTAGACGGCTTCTCAGGTTACAACCAGGTTCTAGTTTCAAAAGAAGACCGCTTGAAAACTACCTTTCGAACCAAGTGGGGAACCTTTGCATATAAATGTATTCCCTTTGGGTTAATCAATGCAGGGGAAACCTTCCAGAGGGCCATGGACGTAGCTTTTCAAGGACTAATCAACAAATTTGTAGTAGTATATTTGGATGACGTGACTGTGTATTCAAAGAACAGAGAAGATCACATCCAACATTTAACCCAGATTTTTGAAAGGTGTAGGAAATACGGTATATCTTTAAACCCTAAGAAAACTATTTTTGGGGTCGAGGAAGGTAAGTTGCTAGGCCACATTATATCTCAAGAAGGCATTCGCTTAGACCCAGAATGGATTAGGTCTATATCTGATCTTCCATTACCCCAGAACAAAAAGGCTATGCAATCATTCTTTGGAAAAATCAATTTTGTCAGGAAATTCACCCCCGATTTCGCTGAAATGATAAAACCCTTACAAAAAATGATCCATAAAGATGTTGAATTTAAGTGGGACGATGAACAGAAAAGGGATTTCATCAATATTAAGACTGCGATATCTTAATCCCCAGTGTTGTGAAGTCATGATTTTAGCAAAGATTTCTTCCTCTATACTTTCACCTCCGACCAATTGTTAGTTGTAGTATTGACTCAGAAGGATGATGACAACAATGAGGCTCTAGTATCATTCATGAGCACTAATCTCCAATGGGATGAACTAAATTACCCTACTATAGATAAGCAAGCTTATGCGATATACAAGGTAGTAAAACACTTCAGATATCACATCCTTAAGAACCATACCAAAGTCATTGTGCCTCACCTTGCAGTGTGATCCCTATTGAATCAACAGGAGATGGGGGAAAGAAGAGGAAATTGGATGGCAGTAGTCCAAGATTTTGATCTAGATATAAAACCTTCTAAATTGGTTAAGGGACAAGGGTTATGCAAATTGGCAGTTGAAGCCCGGGATCAAGTAAATGAATACCTCCGATGGGAGAATGAATTGGCATTATGGAGTGGTGAAGCTTCATACGTCTCCCCAGGGCATGAGTCTTGGTACGAGAAACTGACTTATCTCCTTCATCATGGAACTTTCCCGGAAAACCTAAACCCTAGGGAAAGGAGAGCCCTCGAGTTAAGATCTGCACAATATCGCCTCGTAAATTCGGTGCTCTTTCATGTTAATTATGATGGGGTACTTTTAAGATGTCTCGAACGTGAAAATGTAGACAAAGTTCTGAAGGAGCTCCATGATGGTCATGCAGGTGGACATTTTGCAGCAAACACCACCGCTCATAAAATACTGAGAGCTGGCTATTATTGGCCTACTATGTTCAGGGACGCTCACACATGCGCTAGATACTATAAAACTTGTCGAATAAGTGCGGGGAGGGAGAAGAGAGCAGTTGTCCCACTCCAACTAGTGGTCGTTTCCAGGCCATTCGAGCAATCGGGGTTAGATATCATAGGAGAAATTACACCGATTTCTTCAAAAAATCATAGATGCATACTAACTGCCATAGACTATTTCACGAAATGGGTAGAGACCATCCCTCTGGCTCATGTAAATGAAAAGGTGGTGATCCAATTCATAGAACAATAGCTGATCACAAGGTTCGGTGTGCCTTTTGTCCTTGTTTTTTATAATGCATCTTACTTTTCTTCCACCTTATTGACAAAGTTTGATCTAGATAAAGGAATCATAATCAGATACTCTACAAACTACTATCCACAGGGTAACGGAGTGGCCAAATCAACGAATAAGAACCTAATAAGGATATTAATTAAAAGAATTGTAGACAACCAAAGGAATTGGCACAGTTCACTCCACAAAGACTTATGGGACGATAGAGTGACACCCAAGGAATCCATAGAGAATTCCCCATACTTTCTGGTATATGAACAGGAAACCATTCTCCCAAATGGGCTATATATCCCATCTCTTCAACTTGCTCAATGTTTCAGAGGACAACCCTCATCAGTCATACAACAAAGAATTGAAACCATCCTCATGCTGGAAGAAGAAAGGGAGAAATAAAAATCAAAGTTCATATATCATCAGCATATAGTTAAAAGGTGGTTTGATAAGCATTAGGCTAAAGAGAAGAATTTAGAGGTGGGAGATTTAGTCCTAAAATGGGACAGAGCAAATGAGTTGAAAGGAAAACATTATAAGTTTCATAATCTATGGCTCGGACCTTTCCTGGTGGCCAAGAATATTGCGGTAGGCACGTATCGGCTGCAGAATCTGAGGGGGGAACCTGATGCCCTCTTGGTGAATGGCCAAGCCCTAAAACAATATTTTCATTAAAAAAAAAATGTTTATATTTTCACGGTGTTTGTTTTAGGTAGGTCGATTGTAGAATGCATTTTTGTTTTTGTCTCTTGCTATTGTATTTCTCTAATTTTGAATATTGTGTTTAGCAAGAAAATGGTTGACCTTAATTCATGCAATATAATGAACTATGTTCCTAACTCATCGCTCACATACAACACAAGAAGCGCTAGAGGACCTGCGATTGTTTTAAGGGGTTCTCTATCTAACCTACACAGATGAACAACCTTGGAAAAGTGATGAAGTGTATGCCTGGTGGTTTGATAAAACCTTAAGGGAAATATGGTAAGATGGAAAGGACTACATGTACCTCAAAGATAGAGCTAGAAAAATCACCTTAACCATCTCATTTTGAAAATAACAAACATCCTGCTCTCCCACTCGCTCAGGGAATTCTGTCGAAATAAAATCAACTATATAAAATGAGCGCACAGTAGGAGAGGGTATTCATATAACTCCTCTGGGGCTATGGATGCTCGTTGGCAGTGGAGAAAGGTTTGTGACATCTGGGTGAATTCGTTGGGCTATGGACGCTCGTTGGCAGCAGAGCAACACTGTAGCAAGTAAATAAGGGTAACTAAAGGGCCTAGTGTCAGTGACTTCTTTACTAGACTCTTGTCAAAAGGGGCATGAGTCAGGGTTACAGGAAACGAAGGTGGAATAAAGGTTGAAAACCCCACAGGCAGGCCCAAATGCACTAACCAAGGAATTTCAAATGCAAGGATAAAAGAGGCCCTGATAAAAAACCAGTTAAGTTATTACTCAGCTCTTGCATCACCTTCACCTAAACCCAAGGTAGGAACAGAGATTTTGCTTTCACCCAGTAAGTTTCCATTTGTTAAGCACTCAACACACACTAAAAGGCCTCTGACATTTTTTTCTTTTTGGGTACCACGTGATCTTTTGCACTATCTGATTCGATTTAATTTTGAGAAATGTTTTTTCTTTTCTTATTCTCATGAATTTCATCACCTATTTAGGTTTGTTTGAACTTATGAAACCTCGTGACTTAAAGGACTTACCATCCGAATAAAAAGTTGACAGCCAAAACACTTCACCTGACGTGCTCAGATTCGGCATCAAAAGGAATTCAAAGAAGGGAAAGAACCACTCAAAAAACCTCATTTGTCGAGCCCCCATCGGCATTGGCAAAAGTCAGTCTTTGTTTTGCGTCAAGTCTTGCATAAGGATATCGCCAATATCCGATTCCACTTCGGCATCGGTAAAAGATGAGGGGGATAGACGTTAACGAAGAGAGAAGAGACATTATCAATAGTCGATGCCCGACGTGCTTATCGGAATCAAGGATAATCTAAAAAGATCATAACAAACATTCTGATCATGCTAAAAGTTATTCCCGATCACCGATCCCTAATGCATTTTCGGCATCAGGACTTTTTCGAGGGAGCTAAGCTGAAGAAAGCACTTGATAGATTTATCGTCGATCGCCAACCCTGGATACCTTTCAGCATCAACAAGCTAAGGTTTGTTTTAGATCGAATAACTTAAGGAAAGTCCCGAATCCGATTAATATGCATGAATTAGGTAACCAGTCTTCAATGCCACGTATCTTTACCAAATTGGAGAACCGTACAGTATAGTTTTACCCCGAGTCATTCTTGGTTCCCTAGGTCTGAGTCACACCTCCGAGTCATCTTTTCCATGGCATCATTGTACGGTGAGATTGATCGACATAGGATATTTTTTCAGAAGGACATCAACAAAAATTTTCATAACACGTCCCCGATCCCCGATCCACCCACTAAGAGAGCGACACGATGGGACGTTTTAGAGTTAGATACAATCATATTTTGAGCATTTAAGGGGCTAATCAATACCAAATCTCACATTAGTTTCTATCTTGTGCACCAATCAAAATAGTCGTTTAAAATCATCGATAGATCACATCACCACCTGCGCCTCCGTTGTCAACCCACAATGAATTTAAGTTATGGAAATTCGGCGACAGAATTTTTAAAATTTCACTCATTACCCAAATTGAATGGTTGATGCAACATGGTAAGTTTTTCTTTGGTTTAAATTCTCTTGAACCATTGTAAACAAAATCATTCTGTGTGCGAGGAAATTCAGAGCATCTGAAGAAGTAAGATGAGTAATTTGAAGGCTGCGGAGATCCCGTGAGTATCAAAATAACTAGGTTTTAGCAAGCTTCACAGGTATGTATCCAAGTCTATAAATTTTACATGGCTACAAATTATATGTTTCTTATCCAGTTTTTTTCTTTACATTGTCTCTGAAGTTTTGTTTTAGTTGCAGGAAAAATTCCGCCAAGAAATCCAACCACTAGACGATCGTTGAGGGAACCGAAGTTGAAAGAAACAGAGGTAGGTGAAGGCTCCTCTCTAGGGGCCGCAAAACAATTGGAATACACTCTGAGACTGGAACCAGTCATCAAAACAACAATGAAGAAGGTTTTTATTTAGCCTACGGCCTTTGGAGATATAGAGGAAAGCACAGGGTCCAAGATGGCACTCCCACATTGTGGAGAACTATTTAAAAAGATCAACCGGGAGGAATACCCATAATATATCCCACACAATGATCCAGATGTAAGAGCGATCGACAATGAGGTGTTCCCAAACATCTGGAAGTCATACTTTTATTGAAGTCCTGAAGTGTCTCATCGACCACAAAGACACACAGAAATGTTTAATAAATGATGAAAATGGTGGGTGTGTCGGAGTGTTTCTGTCGGTAGAGGTTCAGAAACACTACAAGCTTAGATATCTTAAGGAGCGGTTGAACACAGACTTCGTGGTGAAGTTCTATGAATGCCATGACACCAGCTGGGTAATGGCCTCATGGTGGATGGAGGACAAGAAGTACACCAACCAGAGCATTGGATGGTACGGGACGACCAATTTGAGGGAGACATACATCTATTCGATGGCTCTCATATGTCAATTATATGGAGAGAAGGACTGCTCCAGATTTTCAAAAGCACATATTCCCTTTGCTTACACAATAACAATCTCCGAGAGCAGTTTCAATTGGGCAGTGATAATTTCTAAACAACTGAGCATTTGTATACAACAGCCTCAAACGTCGAAGGAAGGAGAGACACCAACTTTCTACATGGCTTCATATTTGATCGATGTCATGTGTGACAGAAACATCTTCGTCGGCATGAGTCTGAGTTGGCATGTCGCAAAGCTCCTGTTCCATGTCTATTTCAGCGTGATGTGGGAGAACAGTTATAAAAAGTCTTACTCCCTCATCTGCGATGAATTCATTGTGCAAATTTATTTTATTCTTTTTAAGAAGGAATGCTCGAGACTATTAGTTGTGGCCAAGAAAATGATATCCAAGGTAATCCACTGGTACCTGGACGAGCGTGACACCTACATCAGGGTGTTTAGGGCCACTGGATAAATATGCTATCAAACCTTCTTGCAAGGCTAGAACGCCACCCTGGTCAAGGACAAGAAGTGAGCATTCATACCCTATGGTTTCCATATAGGTTTCTACTTGATAAAGGACACTGCTCAAGACAAACAAGATGGGTTGATCCAGCTCGAGTTCATATTTTATACAAGCTGATTCCTCAAGAATGATCCAAAGGGCATGGTTTTGCAACATTCTTCACAAGTGTCGTCCTGCTGGTCGTACACCCACGAAAAATTTGAAGATGAAGTCTTCACAAAAAATGCCCAGGAATGGGATGAGGTGGTAGCAAGGATGGCCAACCCCAAAGTGACCAAGTTTAGGGCCATGATCCTAGATGAACAGGCGATGACAATAGAGCAGTCGGCTCACGAGGCCCTCAAAGCCAGGGAAGAAATAAGAGCGACAGAGGAAACAGAGGTTCCCTTGGTGGCTCTGGTGTATTATAGGGGATTTCCTATGACACACGATGCACGGGCGAGGAGACTACTCATGATATAAGAGATGCAGCAAGTAATTGATCAACTGCAAGATGATTGGAGCCTCATGGGAATGAAAAGGGCCCCTGCCGAAAACCCATATGAAATCTATGTAGGTCCAAGAGGCCCTGAGCTAATACAAATTGATGAAATCATCAGGTTAGATAACCCTAAAGCTACAATGCCATAGTCCGAACCACCGGGGGACGTTTCAGCTTAGCCAGAGATAGTAAGAATATCAGGGAGAGAAAGTGCACCAAACCCCCTCTGCAACTTGATAACAATCTATGATGATGAAGAAAGTTCGGAGGTGTCCTTGGTGACTCCTGTGCAGATCACAGAGGAAAAGGAGCCCGAGAATGAATCTTCCCCAACTCTTGATGCTCAAATTCAGGTCCTTCCACAGAATGACCAGGAGGTCGAAAGTGTCTTAGACACTGAGATAATCAATGTACCAGAGACCCAAATGTATATTTCGATGGACAATCCAGAGTCAAGCAAACAAAAGGAAGAATTTCCATAGCAAGAAATCGACGTCTCAACAGTTGATTATCAAGTAAGTATTGATCCTACCCATGATGCTTCAATTTCAACCAGTACTCAACTTCCCGATGAGAAACAACCAGATTCCAGACCTTCTGAACACACGCAAGAAGTTCAAGAACCCAATCTTGAATAGATATACATCATCGGAGGCCTAGGAAATATGCTTACCTGGGGAGATCAGCAAATCCCCGAACCCGTGGATGAAGTGGTTGATATACAGGCCATATCCTATGACCGGAAAAGGAAATCTATCGTGAAGAGAACCACCAAGAAGAGGAGGATTACCCTATATCACTCTATCCTCATCACCACAGAGGAAAAATTGATCAACACAGAGCATGCCAAGACATCTAAACTTATCGACGCATGGATGGCAATCACAGATGCCACCCTAGATAGAGAAAAAAGGGATGAAGAGGAGTTGGTCACTACTCTAAAGGAATTGGAACATCTATGCCATTTGGAGAAATATTACCAAGACACCACATAGTCTGTCGTGTTCCTGAGGAGCGAATTCTAGGAGGCCTACAGTAAATTTAAAGATGAAAGACACCTATTCACTGCAAGGATAGTAGAGCTTCAAGAAGACACCCTCATGGCACTGGAAACGTGCAAGGATATGGAAAGGTGGTACAAGAAAGCACACCAAGCCATGGAAAATATAGACTACATCAGCGCAGTTCAATAGGGCTAAGATACCGAAGAACAGGGCATCTGGGTGCTAAGGGAAAGAAGCATCGACTACATAAAGAAATCGGTTGAATATTGGGTAAAAATGGCTCAAGAACCTCATCGGGAAATCCAAGATAAATGGGTCGAGTGTGAAAAAATATGGACCAAGATCAACTGAGCAATGAGAGACATTGACCTCCCCAAATTCGGCACACCTAATGACTTTGTCGACTTGTGCGACATAGTCAAATTACATGCCGAACAAGACTCATCATGGGCTGCAGAGATAGCAAGGGTGGAAAACATGGCGCTAGGTCAAGTGCAGGAGTTCATGGAACACCTGATCAAATATCGAATCATATTGCAACATTTAAGTATTAGAATAGTCAAGTATCGAGCACAGGCAGTAGAGATAAGAGAGATCCTTTCAGCCCCAATGGAACAACATAGATTCTCATATTCCCACACATGTGAGGATCTCTTCGTCAAATGGTCGGAGTACGAGAAGATTCATCCACTCAAGTGAGATCATTGGATGACTCTTAGAAGACTAAGAGAAGAAAGCGTCGTGTGGCAAGTTTTGTTTTACTTAGTTGCACTTTTAATAGTTATTTTTAGTTAATAATATGTTATAAATAGGAGGATCGGCCCGTTAGCAAGGGGTCGATGGTTGTTGCAAAGACCCTCATTGTTGGATTTGTAAAGAACTATTTCGGAGATGCCTTAATTGAGAAGTCATGTTTAGGACCAGAGACAAGTTTGTGTTTTTCATCAAAAGCGTCTGTGATTGGATCTGAAGAAGAATTATTTCTGATTGTATCTCATCAATGGATGTTGTAACGAGTAAGAGCTTATGAATTTGTTGATGAGTTATCTGATTCAATATTTTTATAGTTCTTGTCTTTAATGATGAAAAGTAAATCGTCGCGTTAATATGTGATTGATGATTAGAGTTAAGGAAATTATTTTTCTTTCCATCATTTATTGCATGTGTGTTTTCTTCTGATAATCATATCTTAGTCAATAATCGCAACACCAGCATGTTAATGTATTAGTACTAGGCTTGTGGTCAACAATCATTGTCTGCATGCTAGAGTGAACAGGTTATCCCAAGCTCAGCCCTCTCCAATAGTTAAGCTTTCCTACTTTGTTACCTAGTTGGTTTATACTGGCTTTTATTTTGTATCAGTCCCACCTATAAGAGAAAATACAAACAGAAAAAAGAGAACGTTTGAACTAGAGGAGGAGATTCACAAGAAAACGTAAAGCCCATCGATTAGTTGGTCGGATCTCGAGATCTAGAGAACCATTACACCATTAAACACTGCAGAGTCTAATTGGGCCTCGGTGGTAGGTTTGGTTCCTACTGTTGATTTAAAGGGATTTAGGACCCCTCAAAAGCTCTTCAAGATGCATTTGCAACTCCTTCATCTCTAGTGTACTCATTCTGTAGGGAGTCTTTGATACTGGAGCTTCTCCAGGCATCAAATTTATAGAGAAATCAATAACTCTCTTTGGGGGTAGTCCTGGTATCTCCTTGAACACATCCTCAAAATCTTTCAGGACTGAGTGATCCTTCAGATTTGTCACCTTATCCTTAGGTGCTTCCTCCATATGAGCTGGAAATAATTGGCAGCCATTCTTGTAACACTTCTTCAACTACATTGTTGAGATATCTTAGACAATAACTACCCTAGGGATTCCTTGGACTGCTCTTGATTTCCCTTCCTCGTCCAAGAAATTAATGCCTTGTTATGATAGTCTAATACATCATGGTGTTGTTACAACCAATCCATACCAATTAGACAGTCATATGATCCCAATGGAAGGATGTTGGCACAGGGGCAAACCGAGGGTGCAATGCTTAATAGCACACCAATAAAACCCCGACTATCGACTCTTTCGGCAACACCTACGAAGCAGGTGAGGTATCAACCGAGGTAGAAGAAGGGAGGGTTACAGGACCCAGGTGTTTGTAACTAGGCTGGGACACAGATCTGTGATAAAATCACTTCACAGAACATTCTATTAATTCTTAGAAGGTGACATGCATTAGTTTCTTAACATCGCAGAGCATAATCAAAGATAGATCAGCGCAGTGGCAACAAATTATTATATACCCTAAGCACTTAACACTTATCATTATAAGTTAGATCTAGCATTCATTTACCCTTAACACAAGTAATGCACTTAAGAAACAAAATCTCTATCTATTATACATCATAATCAAAGCACTAAGAAGATTCATAACAGAAATAACAAAGCACAAAGAAAACCATGAGACACCAGATATACGTGGTTCACCCTAGTGTGGGGCTACGTCCACAAACCGCTTCGCCTCTTTATTATTCACCAAAATATTACATTCATTCACTCCTGTGCACTAAGCGACAAAGTCGAGCTCCGCACCAGACATGAGATCTGTGCACTAAGCACTAGATCCTCCTTCCAAAACTAGGTCAAATGCATAGATCCAAACCCTCTATCACAACATTTGTACCTTCTACAAATTCATAGCTAAGCACAAAGCCTCAATGCACATACATTCCTTTGCACAAAGCAACTCTGTTCACATAGAAATACATTCACTTCTCTTCTTCTACAATACCTTCCCCTTTATTTATACTTTACAAACCCTTACAATAAGGCCTAAACATGGGAAAACCCATGGGCCGACATCCCATAAAGTCGTTACAAAACCCTAGAGGACCCTTTACTGGGTCCACATAACCCTCAAAAATGGGTGAGATGAGTGATCTCATCTCCTCCTGGGCACTCCTTCTTCGACCAACATGTCGAATTCCAAAAGTGGGCCAAATCTGACCAAAGTTTCCTCAAAACTTGGTTGAGGTCCAACAGGCCACCAACACTCACCTGTGACTCATCCCAAGTCACTCAGGTCTGAAAAATGTTGCTTCGAACACCTCAATCTTAACTCGAGTTGCGTCGACTTGTTGCCTCACCTGAGCCTCTTTCTGATCGAGCTCCTAGACTGTATGCTCTATAACAGGCCCTTCCAGGCGATGTTCTACTACTGCAACAACTTGATATAGTTGTGAGCCCTGTCCATCAATCTCCTCAAACACCTTGCAAGATTCATACTACACAGGTTGTAGCTTATGTGTTACTTCCATTACATTACCCTGGAGGGCAGTGATTTATTCTTGTACTGTGCATTGCTCCTGGGATCTCTTCATCCTTTCCACTGCAGTGAGCAGCTTCATCTGTGCCTGTAATGAAAATTATTGTTGTTGAACCTCCTGTAACTATACGTCTAGATTCTTTAGATATGGATCCTCGGCGAGGCGTTCATATGTCTCGGTGCTCCTGTCACTTAACTGCTTACATTCCGAGGTGAGGGCTCTTATACTTTCTACTATGTTTTTGGCAGACTCCTCCCTCTGGTCATGTACCTCCTATGCGGTGCTCGATACTGTTTGAGCCTCCAGATCAGTTATCCTAGCCTAAAGCTATTGGAGGGTCTCTGCGAGCTCCACTACTTGAGCTTCGACTGACTCTTGCTCCTCCTGTGCCAATCCTAGCACAAAGAAACATGATTTACTTATCGCTTCTTTGACCACGGCCTGTTCTGCAAGAAGCTGCTCTTTTTCCCTCTGTAGCTGGTATTTTTCCTCCTGAAACTTCACTTGAAGCTCTGCTTTGTCACTTTCATGGGAAGCTACACTATCCTGGGTTGCTCATAATTTTACTAGTACTTCGTCTTTCTCCTTTTGCAAGGCTTCTGTAGCCTTCTCCTTCTCTTCCTAAGCTCTCTGGAATCGAGCTTTTGTTGCATCCGCAATCCTTCTCAATTGGGATGGTTCATCCCCCAATTTTGTAGTCTGTGACGAGGAAGGCGCAGACGGTACTGCGTGGACCAAACGAACGATCTGTTGCACTTCCTTCAATTCTCTCTCAATCCTTCCATATAAATCCTTCTTCTTCACTCTGTATCTCTGCAACATGTCTTCAGAGGTGTCCTCTATACCTCCGCAAACCAAAATGATGTTGTCATCAGTGAGAGTGGCTTCCAACTATGGCTTATTTGCGCGTGTCTTGTTCCTTTCTAAAGGTTTCTTCAGGGAAACCTTCCTCTTTTGCAGTGTCATTGTCCCAACAGAGGGATCTTAAGGTGGTGTAGCTTCGCCTCCTCCTTTCTCTTCTTCTCTTTCATTTCCTCCTCTCTGTCCTTCTTCTTCATCTTCTCCTCCTCCTGGCGATTCAAACCCGTTATCTCCAAAAGCATTGTCCTCTTCATCACTCTCTATGTCCTGGACTTCATCCTTCTTTTTCTGCTTCTTCGTCCCACTGGATTGTCTAACATGTTCAAATCGTGTAACTATGGGGATTCCTATGGTGTCAGTGTCGGATAATTCTGCATCGGCAACAAGTACAAGAAACTCCTCTACTCATTCCTTTGTAATCTTCTCCATATCTTCATTTGTTAGCTTGCAGTATGACTACAATTCTTCCTGGTGCTCATCTCTTTGCACAGTGATGTAGATGACGTGGGGATCAACGTGGAACTTTGTTGTAGGTCGGTACTGATGCAGGGTGCATGGTGTCATACGCGGTAATGATTCAAAGGCGACCTTAAACTGGTGGTAATATCCATGAAACACAGCATTGGACTGCCACTGCTTCGTCATGTCATTGGTATACCACGGAGTAGAAAATTGAGCGGCCAATGGCTCCGAAGGTTTGATCTCTGGGAAAGTGTCTCCTTCAGACATTTTCCAAGTGACAAATGCGATCAAAATTATGAACCAACTATAATGGAATTCATATCTCAATTCTTGGGCTTCATGGAAATTCTTTTCTAATTTGTTGATGAGGTAGTTCACCCAGTTCATCTGCATGCCCTCCACACACTTTCCTGCGAGGTCTACCATGAACCCAGTGACCTGTGTGGGGTGGTTATTCCTCACTAGCTTTCCAGCTAAGAGTTGACAAGCAAGGCGCACTACGCCATCATGTATCGAGGCTACCTTGTAACCTCGCTTTCCTTTTTCTACCTCTCCGTAAGCTTCTTTGATGCATTGTGCTAACGAATGGTCTGAGGCCTTCCCTAGGTAAAAATTTTGTGGATCAGGACCCTTCACACTTAAACCTGTGATCTAGTGGATCAACTTTGGATCCACAGTAATCCTTTTGTCGAGCCATAGATACCTGCCATGATATCACGACAGAAGGAGTTTAACGCAAGCGTTAACCTCCTGGTGGTAGCCAAAATGTAGGATCTTCATCACATTAAACACGGTTGACTATGCCAACCCTTTAATCCATGGTTGCAAGACGAGGCAAGGTTTCTTTCCGGTTGTCTTTATTAAATAGTTGTGAGGAGCCAACATGGGGTAGTTCTTCCGGTCTCCTAAGTTGAATTCGATGTGCTTCAACAGTGGGATCTATCCTAACTGACTCCTGACTATGTGAATTCCTTTCGAAATGTACGCAGTGAACACGGAGTACTCAAAATCCCGAGGGATATTGTCGTGGTTAACAACTCCAGTCAGAGGCAGAACATATTCAGGTAGGGTTGACGGGCTCTGTTTCACGTTAGCCAGATCACCGTGGTGCTTACTTTGTTGTTCAGTTTTGGTGTTGATACGGGTGGAACGATGTCTGGTCGAAGGGGAATCCTACAATACTCTAGTAAACGATGCTTGAATCCCTTCAGATATTGGTCTGTCTGCCATTATCTTCTTAAGAACTTCCTCAACAGACTTCTCCAACTCGCTAGGTTCGCCTGACATTCTAGCTTTTAACAGACAGGCGGGGTAGACAAATGGACAAGAAGGGTAGACAAACAAACATGTAGGGTCTAGTTTCAAATATCATGGCTCAACACTTGGACAATTCTCTACTTAGCTCAGTCAATCATGGGTATCAAAAATTGGTCCCAACGCAACAATCGACGAGTTAAATAAGTGGGGTATCGTGACGGATCTTCCAACGGCCAAGAAATGCTTTCATTAATGTAAATCTATCCATTATCGCATGGTCTCAACATCCAAAAGTGGTCCCTAAGCCAATAAATGTGTTTTATAACCATTTTGGAGAGTCATTCTAATGGTCAGGGTGCCTCCAACAGTCATATAACTTCATCAGGGAGAATTCCAAATCTGCATGGTCCTGTTGTTCCAGCGAGGTTCAAATCCTGCGAACATGTCTCCTGTGAGGTTCCAATCTGCAAAATCTTTCATCTAGTTTCTGTAACTTCTTGTAGCTTTTCCAACTTAGTGTTCTTTTTATTGAGCTTCCTTGCCTTCTTTCCTATGCTCTGAGTTTCTTTAATTGTTTCTGGAATCCTTTTTCCCTTTTTATTCTTATCTTCCCCTAGCATAGTGGCTTCATACTGTTGAGGTACCCTCAAAGATTATGAAGTTAATATCCCTTTTCATAACATTTCCTAAGTGGGCATACTTCTTTCTTGGATAGATATGTTCTTCAAGCCTTCTTGAATTCTTTCAACCTTGACAACTAATTCTCTTGCTTTTTGTCCCTCCTGCATTGTTAGTTTTCTCTGCTGCTTCAACTTATCCTTTCATTCTTCTATTAGTCGGTCTATTTTCCTAGCTATGAAATCCCTTAGTTCTTGCTTTTTCTTTTCTATAGCTTCTTCCTCTACTTTCCTTTTGATCTGATCTTTCTCAATCCAAGTCTTACCTAACAATAGTGGAAAAGGGGCATTGTCCCCAACAAACCTAATGACTTCAAATTCTTCTTTAGTCGATGTTCCACGAACAATAATAGGTACATTAGTTATTATTCCCCGTAAAGTTATCATATTTCCCTTAAACAAGATTATTCTTCCTAAATAAAGTACCATAGTAGGCTTTTCCAAAACTTCCCAAGTTTCTTTTGTCATAATATTCACTTTTGTTTCGTCATCCAGGACACAATCTATGTCGAAGTCTTCTATTCTTGTACTTATGCATTGTTTTTCTTTCGGGATTTTTGGTAAACTGACATCTTTATGAACATCCATCGTTTCTTTCAACTGTAATAACGTAGTATGAAATTCCTCTGACCCTTTCTCTTTAGGACTTTCTAACATGCCCTTAGTCTCTTGAATATTTTCATAGTTTTATTGTCTTATGTTCATCCCTTCAACTTTAGCAATAATCCTTGGACAATCCTCAACCTCGTGACCAACAACCTTACAACAAAGACAAATAGGGCCTACCCCAGGACATTCCTTAGCAATATGTCCCGGCCTTCTGCAATTATAACACAAATTCAATCCTCTTTTTCTTTTACATGTTCCCCAATATTTTATGTATTGCGCACTTCTCCTAGGATCATAGTGCTAGACTTGCAATATGCAAAAAACAATTCTAGTTTCCTGCATCCACTTATTAGTCCAAAAACTCTCTCTGTGCATAGGAATAACATATTTTTCTTCATTTCCATTAACTTTACTCAAATCAACTCTTTCTTTAAACTGCACCCTAGCCTTTAGACTAGGACAGAATCTATTAAACATACTTAAATTCATGCTTTCGAAACAAAAATTTTCACTTATCTTTCTCTTACCAAAGCACAAATCTTACTTCTTTTAGGATCTTACCTCTTTTCTTCGGAACAGATTACTTTCTTGGCACAAAGCTAATTCACAATTCAAGTAGAGTACTGCACACTTCAGCAACAGACCTACACACATAGCTTCTCTTTTTCTTTACTTCAATTCCCAGCAATCACAATTTCAGGTCCCTGCAACGGAACCATTTGTTGGCATAGGGGAAGACCCAGGGTTCAACACTTAATAGCGCACCAAAAAAACCCCGACTACCGGCACTTTCAGAAACACCTGCGAAGCAGGTGAGGTCTCACCCGAGTTATAAGCAGGGGGGGTTACAAGACCCAGGTGTCTGTAACCAGGCTGGGACATAGATCTGTGATAAAATCACTTCGCAGAATATTCTATTAACGCTTAGAAGGTGACATGCATTACTTTTTTAACATCACGGAGCATAATCAAAGATAGATCGGCGTAGTAGAAACGAATGATTATATACCCTGAGCACTTAACACTTAGCATTATAAGTTATATCTAGCATTCATTTACCCTTAACATAAGTAATGCACTTAAGCAACAAAAGATTTATCTATTATACATCATAATCAAAGAACTAAGAAGATTCATAACATAAATAACACATCACAAAGAAAACCATGAGACACCAGATATATGTGGTTCACCCTAGGGTGGGGATACGTCCACAAACTACTTCACCTCTTTATTATTCACCAAGATATTACATTCAGTCACTCCTATGCACTAAGCCACAGAGTCGAGCTCTGCACCAGACAGGAGATCTACGCACTAAGAACTAGATCATCCTTCCAAAACTAGGTCAAATGCACAGATACAAACCCTCTATCACAACATTTGTACCTTCTACAAACTCATAGCCAAGCACAAAGCCTCAATGCACATACATTCCTTTGCACAAAGCAACTCTGTTTACACAGAACTACATTCACTTATCTTCTTCTACAATACCTTCCCCTTTATTTATACTTTAAAATCCCTTACAATAAGGCATAAACATGGGAAAACCCCATGGGCCGACATCCCATAAACCCATTACAAAACCCTAGAGGACCCTTTACTGGGTCCACATAACCCTAAAAAATGGGCAAGATCTGCAATCTCAGCTCCGCCTGGGCGCTCCTTCTTCGACCAATGTGTCTAAGTCCAAAAGTGGGCCAAATCTGACCAAAGTTTCCTCAAAACTTGGTTGAGGGCCAACAAAGGATGTTCAAATATGCCTTGGTACTTAGCCCATTCATGTCCACTAGACATGATTTAAACAACTCAATAACTTTTCTCTTGGTTCTTGTAGCTAGATGTACCAACCAATATTTCTCATGCTTGCTTCTTGGCAAAAGAAATCTATCCACTACCTTAGGATCTATATAGCTATGACTAGATCCTGAATATATTAAAATAGTAAATGCATGGTTATTGATCATACCTTTAAATTCAATCATGTTTGATTGAAACTCAACTTGCTTGTTGTCCAGGGATGCATAGATCCTAGGTATACTTCTACCCATGTCCTCCATTGTTTTTGCTTCTTTTACATTGTGGAAAACTCTCACTGTGTCATTTTTGTGAGGACAATCTCTATACTTGTGTTATCTTTTACAACCCCAACATTGAATGGGTGTCTTCCTTGGACTTTTCCCACCAACCTCATCCATTTTTTACTCTCTAAGAGATGGTTTTCCTTGAGGACTACTTCTGAAAAAGGGTGGCGTGTTCCCCTTCTTCCTTTGTTCCTTCTTAAATTTCTTCTTGTCCTCCCAAGCCTTTTCGAAAGTAGGCTTTCATTTTTTTTTATCATATAAGCATGTTTCTCTCCTTATGGTTTCTTCCAGAGTCTTGGGATCATCATATTGTATTTTATCACTGATGAAAGATGGTAGTCCACTCAGGTACCTTTGAATATTCATTGTCTCATCCTTTATGAAGGAGACATACTTCAACATCTCTAGAAATATCCTTTCATATTCCTCAATAGTCATGTTGCCCAACTTGATTTCAAAGAACTCTTTCATCTTTTTATCATAATACCTCTTAGTCAGGTATTTATTCTCAAAATGCCTCTTGAATTCCTTCCAAGTCACATTCTTCTCTCTGATGTGTTGCACTTGCACCAGTTGATCCCAGCACATGGATGTCTTTCCTTAAAGATGGTAGATAGAAATTCTTCCTTTTGCATGGGAAGAATAGTTATGCAATTGGAAATACTTCCTCATGCCTAGCAGCCATGTCTCATCATCCTCATCCTTCTTGTGCTCACCATCGAAAGTAGGAGGTTTGATCTTATTCATTTCTCCTTTCAACTCATCCACCTCGGACCTCCTATGCTTCTTGACAAGGGATAGACTTGAGCTACTGTGTGATCTCCTATGGGAATTCTTTTGGGAGTGATGGTGATGTCTGCTACCACTCCTTGATCTTCCTTTCTTCTCAGGGTGCCATGGCTTCTTGATTTGCTGTAGCCACTCTCCTTATCCATCCTCTTTTCAATTTTGTCCAGGATTTTCATTAACTTCGTATTGAAATCTTCCTGTTGTTACTTGGCCTTCATAAGCCTCTCATTGTTATCCTTGTGGCTCTAGACATCTATTTGCAATTTTTTCATGGTCTCAACCAAATTTATGTCTTCTTCCTTTCCTCCTCCATGTCCATTGGAGTTGGTTCCTTCCAAACCCAACTAGACATTCAACCCTTTGATTTCATCTTCTTGGATAAATACTACATGTGTATCCTCCATATCTCAACACTCTATGTTGAATTTGATATGAGAACTGTTAATTCTACAAAAATGTGCAGCCAACGGAACTTTGTCAGCTTAATTGTACTTAATAATTTCATGAAAACATGAACCACTCTAATTCATTAATATATATCGGACTTATTTTCTGTTGATTTCCTGAGAAATTGATTATTCAGATCCAATTTCTAGGTGATTTTTTTTCTTCCATTGTTCAATACCTTTCCAATGCCTGCTTCCATTCTCAATTATGAGTTTTGAGCAGGAAGTTATGGATATTTGAACAATTTTTCCCTTTCTTGTTCTTAAACAAAATTTTGGGTGCTAGCCCCTTTCCTTCGGCCCCCAAATTCATGTGACTAGGGGATGTGACCAAGCATTAGTCGTTAGGCACTTATACTGTGCTTCGATCCTCTGGGGCTCCGAAGCTTTGAGGCTTCGGAGGATCTACCTCCATTACTATACATTTTCCTTGAACGTCGATTCTCTGAATACTCAGACTTTAGATTTTAACCTTGTACAATATTTACTGCAAACATATTTTCAGTAAAAAAACAAAAAAAAAGACACAATGGAAAATACAATAAATTACACAGAGATTTTTCCCCAGGAAACCCAAACCGGGAAAACCAACATATTCTATATTAATTCATCATGATACATTGTTTACAATACAATATACATATAGGATCCAGCAGCAATGACCTGGATTAGTCAACAACCCTAATTCCTTAACCAGAAATAGAAAACCATCAGCAAAGAAACCATGTGATGAAAAACCACCTAAATATGTGACATGTTTCCCGAAGAAAATAATATAACACATACCCAACATGGAGGATGTACAGATCAATGGTTCTTATTCCTTGTTTAGATATATGGTGGATAGGAGCTCTGAGACTCTGGGCTTCGGCGGTTTCCAAAGTACATCACAACAAATCTCTTGGACCGTCAAATTAGAGAACTTCTGAAGGACAGTGGATCTACAGTCCACATTCTCTACTCAGATCTATGGTGAATAGAAGATTTGAGACTTCGGGCTTCAGTGGTTTCCAAAACACTTCACTACCAAAATCACGAAGTACTGACCCACCGGAGATCCCCTCTCTTGCCTCCACGTGTCATCTTTCAATCAACAGTCAAGATTAACTTTGGCCCTTCAGGAGTTCTTGACTCACAACAGCTGTAACTCAAATCCTCTGGATTACTTCTTCTCTTGACCTTGGGATCTGGCACCATGTGTTCTTAGTGATCAATGGTCTCGATGGAATCTGGCCTTCGGAAGTCCTTGACCTCAACTACCTACGCCTTGAATCCTCCAGACCATGGTATATACCACCATGTGTCCCCTCCCAATGAATGGAGAGGATTTACTCCGCTCTTTGGAGCTTCGGGGGTTTCACCTTCCTCTCACTTCATTTATTTCAAACTTCAAAGTGGCAAACTCCTAGGGTCCACTTAGTACTGCACACCTAGTTTCTATGTGGAAGATTCCAAGAAGCGGACACATGGCCCAATTAAGGGGTGAGACGTGTCAAGTTCTAACTGCATAATCAGACTTTTAAAATATCAAAAAACATTGACACATGGCATGCATCTTGTTTGTCCACGTCACCCCAGGTGACATCACCAAGCCACATCACTACGAAACTTCGGGACTCCGAGACTTGGGAGGTCTGAAATTTCTTCCAACAACTTCTCCTGAACGTCGAAAACCCGAATTGCTTAACCTTTTGGAGCCCACTAAATACATCTATCACCAATAAAAGTGGTGACATGTGGTCCCACCGTCGAGTGACATGTGTCAAGTTCCAATCAATCTTAAGGGATTGTCAAAAGTATGAAAATGAGTGACACATGGTAGACCTAGGTAGGTCAATGTCACCCTAGGTGATGTCATCTTACCATGTCATATCCGGCGCTTCAGGACTTCGATGATTTCCTATCTTCGACACTTTCTCAAAACTGTCAAACTTTTGAAAGGGTCCACGTTATCCTCGATGACATCATCATGTCACATCACTTTCGCAACCCAGGACTTCGACGATTTTTTTTTCCCATCAAGACTTTCACAAAACTTTCGAACATTTCCACGTCACCCCCGGTGACATCATCATGTCACATCACTTCGGCAACCCTGACTTCGATGATTCTTCTTATTGATACTTTTTGCACAAATGTCGAACTGTCGATTGTCAAATAGGTGCACGTGATCTTCGACGTTTCGGGACTTCGAAAATTTGGTAGATCTCTACTCATCTATCCACTTACAAAATTCCTGAACTGTCAATTATTGACGGCTGCTTCCCGTAGTTTTAGAACTTCAACAATTTCGTTGTTGAACACCCTGCAACCCCCAAACTACCGAACCATGAAAATTTCTTAATCCCTATGCACCTTCTCCAGATCTGATGATTTTGTGGGATCTGTCTTCTTCCGAACAAATCCAACGGCCCAAATTTAACTTTGTGGCCCAATACCATGTCTGTTGTGGTTTATCAAACCGTTATAACTCATGAGCTATTGAAAACAACCAAGGTGTTCCCCCAGCACCCTCCTGGCACTATGTACATCAAATCCCTGTGGAATTTTTACTTCAAATTCCACATTTGTGGCTCATCCAGGTTCAGTGTTGAAACCATGGGCTCTAATACCAAATCGTGGCGTCCCTCGAGCTGCCAAGTCGGGGAAATCCACTGCAATCAAGCTCTATTCAAGCTATGATAAACATATATATATGTAATGCAAATTTAAACAGAGATAAACATTCTGATCATACACATGTTCATGCAGAAGCGACAATAAATACATACATGCAATATATACAGAAAATTTGTATAATATTATAACACATGTACAATATACACAGCATACAATTAACACAGAATTAGTACTTATCTTTTTATGAGAATACCACCAACTGCATGCAGATCTTCCATGAACCTCCCATCCTTAGACCATGTTGATCCAAGCTATCAGTAGTGGGTCACCCCCGAGCTGGGACCAAACTCCATCTAGGGAAAAGGAAATCCTAGGTTAGGCTGAGACTATGGAAAGTTGCACGATGAAACATGAAGGATTCCCTCCAAGGAGCCTACTTACACCCACCTCTCACAGAATCTCATTCCCCACATGCATGTCCCACCCTGGGAATATACACCTTCATTGTTCCACAATCCATCGATTGCTCCACTTCCCTTCCAGGGCTTCAACAATAGGTCAGATCAGTAATTCTCAGAGCTATGTAGTTGTTGTTGGACTCCCTCCAGGAGAAGCCACTTCCCCAACAACCTCTCTCACCTCGAGAGAGTTGCTCACAAGCCTAACAACCTGCTTCTTCAACCCACGGGCCTGAAAGCCCACCTCTTGAAACAACCAGGTAACTACAGTAGAAAAAACAGGTGAGACAAGGGATGACTCATTCAAATATAGAGGTTCACTATGGAAAGGGGTTCAACAATGGATAAATTGGCTGACTGCGTGCTTTCTTACTGCGTGAGTGAATGGGTGCGAAGGATGGCCAAAATATGGAGTGAACTCCTGAGGAAAGATGACAAGAATGATCAGAATGGTGAGAGCGAACCCCCACAATGATGGAATTTCCCACATAAATTTGCATGCATCCTGGATGACACTTGGCTCTCTAGGATCTCGTTCCTCTCCACTTGGAGTTTGTTCCTCCCCCCAAAGGAACTTAGGATAACAGGGTGTATTCCCAAACTTTAGTAATCTAGGAAATATATTATAATATTCCCTTGGGTTAAACCCTCAAGCTTAGCCCATTTTTCCTACCCTCCCAACCCCCTTCCATTTCCCTTTCTAGTGGAGCTTAGTCCTCCATAACTATTTCCTCGTGTTTGGTCTACACACAACAATGTATTTATATTAATGATTTGCATAATTACATATACAAAAATCAATATCACTGGCCTTATCATCTAAGATATCCACCCTAATAACACATAAGCCTCCCAACTTACTAATACTTGGCTTGAAGGCCTATAAACATCATTTAAACATCATTACAATTCAACAGGGGCTATGCCTTGGGGTAATACAAATGAGCTTTACAAAATGTTTGTTGCAACTATCATATTGAGTTTTACGGTGAAATGTCAACTTTCACCAAATTGCGATTTGAGAGGTGTAGTGAATGTGTTGGAGCAAGGCGAATTGGTCTGTGGTGGATTTAGATCCAATGAATTTTCAATAATTTCTCAACGATATTGACAAGTTTAGGTCTTAACAGAAAACTGTGCAGTGGAAATATTTCAACAAAGCTCTAATACCATGTTGATTTTTCAAATTTTCAAATCTGATAATTATTACCTTATGATTTCAATACAAAATTTCATTTCATGCCACAATCATCATATAATAACTATACACTGAAAATCGCAAATATAACAATGTAGCGGAAACAACAAGATCTATAAATATTAACCATGCACACTAGACAAAAGAACACAAGAATTTATCTTGGGAAAAAACCCAACAACCTTTCTTATAGAAGAATTTGGTCCAAGATATTACCAGTACATCACCATCAACATATCAAAATACCATACAGAGAATCTCGTCCCCGATCCTAGTGTATCCAAGAGCTAGCATCTCACTAAAATAGCCAAAATATAACCAAGAGAGAGCTTCTCCAAGTCTAGTGCCTCTCCAAGAGTGGCGCACTCACCAAGATAACTAGAACTCCAAGAGATAGTGAAATATTGCTACTGCAATAGAAAATTGGCTAGTGCGCACTACAGAAGGAGAGTTGTGTGTGTCCAAATGAAATGACACTGCCTGTATTTATACTTGTCTAGGAACCTGGATTTCTTGTACTTCTTGTATTTCTTCTTTTCATAGAAAGGTTGCTCTTGATCCTAGTTGATGTAATCTTCTCTGTCATGCACCCAGTTGATTTATACTTCTCCCACATAGCACCTTAAGTTTCTGTCAGTCTTTGTCAATTCATATGAGCAAGGATAGAGACTAAAGCAGTTCCATTATCCTTATCCAAGACACATGGCCATTTGAGGAGAATGTGTCATTCTCCTTAGCCAAGTCACATGGCCATCTAAGGAGAATGTTTGCCCGGTGTATATGTGCCTCGAGTCTTTGTCGGTCCTTTTCAAGTCACATGATCAAGGATAAATACTACACCTAAGACATTCTTCTTAGCCAATTCACATGGCCATCTGAGAAGAATGTGCCATTATCCTTAGCCAAGTCACATGGCCATCTGAGGATACTGTTTGTCATTTTCCTTAGCTAAGTCACATGGCCATCTGAGGAGAATGTTGAATCGATACTGCCATTTGGAGAAGCATCAACACCTCGATTCTTTGTTTGTCCTTGTCAAGTCACATAATCAAGGATAAAGACTACTACGCCTGGGTCATTCTCGTTAGTCAAGTCACATGGCCATATGAGGAGAATGTATGCCCGATGCTTCCCAAAACATCAACAACTTGGACTAACCATATTAAAATGTGTAAGTAATATATATTCAAAAAATGAAATTGACTATCTGGATGGAAAGATCTCAAAAAAATAGGCAACTCAAAAAAACGATGACACTGAAAATAGACTTTGGATGTCAAAGTTATGCTCTTTTTAAGAAAGGCATAAAACATAACCAAAGTGCTACATGGCATTTAGAGGTTGACCCACATGGTGATGGATGTACAATGAGTTCACTGAGTAAGAAAAATATCCATTCCCTCTCTAACTTTTCCTATAAGCTCACTTTTACAAACAAGTTATTTGTGAAGTGGCCCACTTTTATAAAATACGTGAGAATCACTTTTACAATGAAGATACTTTACAAATTAAAGTTGCATGTAAAAAGTAGCTTATAAAGATAATATTAAATATAAAACTATGAGATAACTTAAGGTTGCATGGAATTTTTCAAAAAATGACTTAAATAAAGACTTGAACTCAAGACCACTTATTAAATAAAGTAACTTTCGACCAAGTGAGCTAATGCAAAATATATAGAAAATGTTATGAAGGAGGGGGGTTCTTTTTTCCTCAAAGTGTGTGCTTACCCCAAAAACCCTTGTTTTTTCTTGCAAAAAACTTCACCATGACTACACACAAAACAAGAAAAATTTTGAAAAAAAAAATTGAGACTTAACAGTAATGGGGTTAAATCTTTGTTCACTTGCCTGGAAAATGCAAGTTTTCTCTCTTTTTATTATTTTTTGAGCTCACATAAAGTGCAAAGGAAATAGAATATGCAGAAAAGAAAACAATTATCATGTGCTTTCTGATTTGTTGAGATTTCACAAAGCGCGCAACAAAGAACATATGTAGGCTAGAAAGAGCAGAAAACTAGGAATATAAACAAAAAAAATTGAAATCTTAACATAGTAAAAAGAAATTAAAAAGGTATAATCAAACCTTATACGTATGAATCTTACAGAAAGGTCGTATCTTGGGAAAACGAAAAACTTTTCCAATGAAATGAAAAACATTTCCAATTGAAAGTAGTGCTCTAGATGCAATGGAACAACTTGCTTGGCCCATAAATGCACAAAAATAGAAAACCCCAAAAAATTGTGATGCATGCAACAACACAGGTTCAAGATCTCGAGCAATAATGGAAGTGGGTCTTCATAGGGGCTTTGATACCATGTTTGACAAAATAGAGTATTTCCACATAGTATGAACACCTTAAGAAACCACTCACACAACCAGATAAAAGATCAATACACAAGTGTTTTATGTGGTTAAAACCCTGAAAGAGGGAAACAGTGCATGGCCCTGACTAGGCCACTTGAGGCAATATTAATGAAAAATAAAAATTTGTAGATAAGAGTTTGTCACAATCGATATTCAAAAAATGACCCTCCATGCTCTTTAAATAGACATCATGGACCAATCAAGTGTTAAGACAAAATCAATATAGTCATTAGTATCGAGGACAATATGATCTGTCAGATCACTTTATGTCTAGAACATATCGTAACTATCAAATTACATAACTAAAAATGCATACTAATGCATATTAAAGAAACAAAATTTTACCTAAATACCCATAGCAAGTTGACTTTAACTAAATCTTAATTATCTAAATATCCTGACAATTGGCTATGGGGAAATGAACCAAAAAATCCTTGATCATGCATCTTTAAGAAGAATTCTTGTAGCATACTCACACATATAAATGAGTGGCCTTGCAACTTATTCTAGTGTTGGCCACTAAGAATCCCCTGATAGTGGTCATCGAAACCATGTACTCAAACCCATCAAGTAGAACACGCTTTACAACACCCGCAACAATCTTGCATACCTAATAGAGAGTTCATGACGTTAGCTGAGAATGGATCCGCAATCAAATACCTTTAAGGAAAACCCATCTAGATCTCTCCCTATTTTCATATCCAACATATTGTTTCTCACCCAAGTATCTCTCTCGTACTGCCTCTAACAGTCGAATTTAGATTATAAGAAACCACACTACCATTGTGTCTTGAACAAATGTTTGTTAACTAGAAAATATTTAGCATAAGAATGACAAAGAGGTGAAATCCATACTAGTAAATATGAAATTTTTACATATTAATGATTAATTAATTATGTTCTTACAAGTACTTTGTGGCTATAAATAGATTGATAGATATAGCCCAAGGAGTTAACTCAACTAATTGTCTCTAACGTCATTGAGAACCTGGCTAGTTCTATGATAGGAGGTGCCTAGTTTTAATACCATTGGGTTATGCACACAAGTCTACAATGATATGTTTAATGTTAGAGGTGTCATCCATGAGTGTGGAGAAGCATCCCTTAGTTTTCTCCTGGCATTCCGTGGCATGCAACTAGCCAAATTACCAACAACATTGATGACAATTGATTGAGATAACCCCTTTGGCATACATACATACATACAGATGTGTGTGTGTGTGTGTACACACATAAATCAATTGGGTATATATCAAGTGGTTTTGAAAAGGAGTGTTATACTCACAACCCAGGATCAATTCATGCAAGTGACATGTTGAGCTCTTAATGATTATATTGTTTCATTGTCCTTTATACCTAAAGAAACTTATTTACCTTGGGTACTATCCTAGAAATGAGGGCAAGTGCCCAGGGATTTCATGGGATATGTATTTCATATCAAAAAAATAATATTTGTATGTATGTATATATGTATATGTATATTTATATGTATACATACATACATACTTACATACATATACATGTACATGTATGTAGGTACACACACACACATTCAATTGAAAAGAGTATATTCATTTTTTCCTAAGAGCACTTATGTATCTATTCATAGCCTAAATGTACAATTAACAATCCATAATGATAGTTCCAATACAAGCCCATACCAATAAGGTATTAAAGTGATGATTCTTCATAAGAATAATACTCCCCATATAAAAAGTAAACTATGCTAAACATGAGACTTCACAACCCACACCAAGGTGAACTATACTAATGTCATAGAGTCCACATATATTTTGAAGAAAACATTTATTTCATACATGCACAGCTCGATTCTATCATGTACCATGAAACAAAGTTCAAAAGGTAAAACTCTAGCCTCGAACTAGCTATATGTTAGGGTCACAAAGTTCGACTTGAAACCCTAGGAGGACCTACCTCTTGGTAGGGTTTATTGTAGATTCCTTGGAGCCCACAAAAAATCCACTGGTTCCCAAATAGTAGCTACCCAGCCCTAAACCATCTAAAGGATAAGTATGAAATGTTCCCCCAAGTATAAAAAATTAATATGATTTTCATTACAAGTCAAATTCATTGTAAGGCCAACAACCTTAGCCTCCAAACAACAACCAAGAGAGAGGGTCCACCACTAAAACAATCAGAACCACCAAGTCATCGAGCATTCCAGAGCTAAGTCTCTAGTCACCATCAAAAAAAATTACCAACAAGGAATCCAATGAAGTTGAGGAGGAAAGTAAAGAAACCAAAAACGCCACCACAACTGAAGAAGGCTCCCACCACCAACACCTATAGCACCCAAGAAAACACCAAAAGCTCATCCTTTTCCTTCAATGAATCTTCAAGCTCCATATGGTAGTATCATTCACCAAACCAAACACAACACTATTCCTAGCGGTGGTGGAATCCTACCACTATCACCAACAAAGGAGAAACAACGACAATTTGATCCATAGAAGGTGAGCCTACGGCTTGTCTATTTAATCAACATAGATTCTTACTACATAAATGAAAAATGTAATTTCTCTACAACCTTTAACGAGCTAAGTACATGTGTCTTCTTATCTATTTAGATTGGTTTCATTAGTTGGCTACTTTGTTCACTTGCTTATGGTGCCAAAATCACTATATAATAGAGGATTCAAATGAAACATGTTTTATATGCCACAATAGAATGTGCTCTAGTTCTTAGAATTTTGAAAGCCACCTCCCTAACTCTTTTACTACCAAATAGACAATGCATTTTACAGTTTTAATGGGCATGTACAACACTTCATTCATGCCCATTATCCATTATGTTTGTGTGTGTGTGTGTGTACAACAATGCATTTTATAGTTTTAATTTGCATGTACAACACTTCATCCATACCCATTGTCCATTATGTGTGTGTGTGTGTGTGTGTGTGTGTGTGTGTGTGTGTGTGTGTGTGTGTGTGCGCGCGTGCGTGTGCGCGCGCGCGCATGTGCGTGTGCATGTGTGTGTGCATGCGTGCATCTGTGTTTAGATGTTTGGAAAATTGTAAATCACACTACAATGCAAGCATTGAATATATGGAAACACTCTTTACAATTTATATAGATGTTCTCACCCATCTTTGAAATAATTTGTCCACTCAAATCTTTCAAGATGTCAATAGATACAATGCACTCAATGAACCAACCTTTGCTCATTCATGAAATATACTTACATGTGTCAAAGAAAGATGTAACACTTCTCATGCTTTTATTCATATGTTGTAGGAGATTTGAATAAGACACACAATGGTTGTAGGTTCTTATTCAAAATGCACAAGCTTGAAGTGTGGGTGGTTGTAGGTGACTGTCAATGGTTTAACTAGAAATTATGAGGTAGTGTTGGGATATATGTAGAGAATAAATAGGGCCAAATCGATATGCTAGTTGTAGCTTACAATTACATAAAACACTAGCATTTGGTCTCCAACTAATATGTTGGCTCTAAAATTTACTTGCACAAGTACCAACATTCAACAATTGGTTAATAGAGTTGTATTATTTAGTTTACATGGCATTCAAGCCACCTTTATTATACCGATGAACAGATGAGGGAATTAAAATAAACCATCATCCAATTATGTTGTACATGAATATGAACCAATAATTCTCCCAAAAAATTAGGAGGCCTTGAAACCTAAATGGGAAAATCATCATCTAATGGCTTTGCTTAGCCTTTGTTTTCTCTGCAATTGCAAAAATTACAATGGTTTTTTGGCTCTCTAGAGAACTTAGATTAGAAACTCAAAGAATTGCCAATGTAATCCCTCTCTTATTTGCCAAAGAGCCCCTTATCCAATGTTGTGCAAAGGTTTATAAGTTGAATTAGCTTGTTTGCAGTGGCTAAAAGTCCAAGCATCCCCAAATCTTCAAATTTTTAAATTTAGTGCTCTTCATCCTTTGGCTTTTGTTGGAAATGTTATGGTTCATGGTTCCTTGTCATTTGTTTTTCCATATTCTCTTTTAATTCTTATAATATTTTAATTATTTTTTTCTTTAATTGGTTGTGCAATACTTTGGATGTAAGAAATAGTGGATCGAACAAGTATGGGAACCTTTACATTGTCCACCACATCCTTCCTCATCATCATCATCAACCTATATCCTCAATCTTTTGTTCCTCTACCAACCTTATTCATTATTTAGCATTAAGTACATTTGATTTTTATTCAAATTTGGTTTTGGAGTGGCTAGGGTAAAACCCTAAATGCCCTCCTTGTAAATTCTAATTCATATTTGTTATCCTCAATCTTTTGTTCCTCTACCAACCTTCTTCATTATTTAACATTAAGTACATTTGATTTTTATTCAAATTCGATTTTTGAGTCCTTGTAAATTCTAATTCATATTTGTTATCCTCAATCTTTTGTTCCTCTACCAACCTTCTTCATTATTTAACATTAAGTACATTTGATTTTTATTCAAATTCGATTTTTAAAGTGACTAGGGTAAAACCCTAAATGCCCTCCTTGTAAATTCTAATTCATATTTGTCGATTGGTGGCTTTTCCATGCATCTCTCTATTTATTTTTGGAATTTATATGTTTGTTTTCTTCACATTTTTGACTTGATTAAGACAAAATTAACCATAAATTTTTAAAAAGTCGATTTCCTTGTCTATGTCTAATACGACTTTGTCAAATTTTCTCAAGCTCTTGGTTTTTTGTCTTTTTTATTTCCTGTCAAATTTTTGGTATTCTACTATTTCACATTTCAACTTACCAACTTCCTTAGTAAGATATTCTTTATTCGTTTGTACTTTTGAATGGTCCCATAATTGGTTTAATTGGTTTAGAAATTTTGATATAAATTTCATTACGTATTCCTTCAATTGCATCACTTCATATTGATAGCATGCCACATGGTTCTAATAATTGCGATTTCATTCTAATCAGTGTGCACCATGGTTTCTACAATACTTTTTTTATACTAATATTTTTACTCGACAATTTTGAATAATTCTCCAATTTTAACTAAGATTTTTGCTTGACAATTTTGGAATGAAGTGGAGGCATCAAGTGCATAGAACCCACTAAATGATGTAATACTTCTCTACTTCCACCAATACTAGTGGCCTCTTTTATATACTACACTCACTTTCCTTAAAACTAATTAAGTCTTATTATCCACACAAAAAAAACGGTGGTAATGTTTCCTTGGTAAACGAAAAGTGCGGTCAAGAGTTCAAGTCTCATCACCTTAATTGTTCGTAATATATATATATATATATGGGTTCAAGTCTCATCACCTTGATTGTTCTTTATATTTATATATATATGAACTATTATCCTTTATATGTCAACAATTTGTCCATGCACAACCTGGGATAAAAACTACTTGAAAAGTTACAAATGGTGGCTTTCAAAATACTCTCAATGATCTTAGATAATTTTATGATAACTTTCTAGTTTTGATTTAGGTTTTCTCATTGTGATCTAAGGGAAGAATTATATGTTATATTTAAGGTGGATTTTACAGAGACATATATCTCATTTTTTGTGTTTCAAGACTTTTATGTTATATTTGATGTTATATTTGACGATTGGAGAGGATCCACCCTACATTTAGTGGTGGTGATTTTCTATAGGGATTCATGTTTTATCGGTCTCAATCTCATTTGCGCAAGGATGAAGATGAATGATGAGAATCTGCAAGGATGAAGATGATAGATTTGAATTTATAGGTTTAAATATCTACCTAGAGTAATGTTAATAGATGACATACCTTTGGACTAGTAACTCCCTTTAATTTGTATAACCAATCAAGTTCACGATTCATTTGGTTCTTATGCTAGTTACAACATACTGCAAACCAAAATGATTCTAGATCATGGTATTATTTTCCTTTTGTTAAAATGTGTGTTGGATTCCTTTGGTTCTTATGCTAGTTAGAACATACTCCAAACCAAATTGATTCTAGATCATGGTATTATTTTCCTTTTGTTAATATGTGTGTTGAAATTTTTGTACAGTGTATTCACTGAATGGTATTGTTTAGAACCTTGTTCACTTGGTAATTATTTTTTTCTCATTCCAAGGAAATCCATTAGACACTTCTCCTCATTCTCAGTCTGGTACCCAACACAAATCAGTTAGTTGCACTTTTGCAAACTTAACTCAACGGAAACATCAAGTAAGGTTCATAATATCCACAAAAAAAACTAGCCTAGGAACTTGACCTTATGACCTCTTGCTTGTAATTCTCAACACTTAACTACTCAAACTAACCCACCAAACTATTTAATAATGCTTATTATAACAATAACTATCTTCTTTATTTCTTTTCATAATATATATTTTTGAAAAACAAATATCATAAAATTTTGCCCATAAACCAATGCCACAAGAAAAATGGAAAAAAGAAAGGCCACAAGCCAATGAGCTTTGAAATTATTTAATAAACTATTTCCCAAGGGCGGCTCTAATACCATTATAATGAACAAGTGTTCATTAATTGGATTGGCCATAAACCAATGCCACAAGAAAAATGGAAAAAAGAAAGGCCACAAGCCAATGAGCTTTGAAATGATTTAATAAACTATTTCCAAGGGTGGCTCTAATGCCATTATAATGAACAAGTGTTCATTAATTGGAAAATATCTAGTATAAAAT
>JZKD02S1888337.1:1142160-1163089 GCA_000966675.3 Picea glauca
TTATTTACTATTATTATTATTATAAAGTATTATCACGTATTAATGGGATTATAAATTATATAATTATTATTGTATATTTATTTACTATTATTATTATAAAGTATTATCACGTATTAATGGGATTTTAAATTATCTTTATAATTTATAACAAGGAAAACAAAGAGTATGTGTATTAAATTTGTCAACTTGGGGTTTTATTTTGACTTGTGAGTTACCATGCATTGTATGTGTAGGCCACACTTCCTTCTTTTTATTGGTTTATCTAATGTGAAGTTGAAGTTGCAGTTTCAGCAATCTTACTTACGAATAATGATATGAATAATTACACAAGTCTTGGCAAGGAACTAGGAAGCTAAACAAGTATTGGAACTAAGTTGTGAGGAAATTAAATCACGTGATAGGGAAGTGAATTACAGAAGAGTAAATTCACACTGTGTTGGAAAGTAAAGTACTAAAAGTAAATTCACTTTGTGTGGGAAAGTAAAGTGTTGAAAGTAAATTCACATTGTGTTGAAAAGTAAATTCAAAGCACACCTTGACCGAGAAGTAAATTGAAAACTAAAGTGTAAAGACTACTTTTTCCAAGCATGATCATTGTTTATTATCCAATGTAGTAAATGTGATTATCAAATTGAATATAATTGTTGACAATGATTATAACTTATCAAAGAAATACAAATATCCAAATATGAAATGCAACTCTACTAAGTGTATTTAAGTGTAGCAAATCTGACTAGTAAAAGGAATGCAAACCTACTGAAATATGACAATCTTAATTAAGTAAATGACAATTATGATTTGTAGAGGAAATGCAATTCTTTTTATTAAAGAAACTATAATCTATAGGAAAATAGAAATTATCAAACCACAAGTAATTTTAAATGCAGTCAAAATTAAATATAAACTACCAACAATACGATCTTACAAAACTAAATGCTACAAAACCTATCCTATTGGAATGGGCCATGCCTCCTCAGACAAAGTGTTGAAAGAAAGTATATCAATGGCTAAATTAACTTAACGCAAACACGTAGAAGGAAACAACCAAGTTCATGCAATTTCATTTCAAACAACAGTTTGATTATAGAAAGAAGTTTGTTTAGTGTCTCCTCTATATATTTTCCAAGGGCACGAGGTCTTCTTTTATAGTAGCCCCTGGATGTCTAAAATTATGGTAAATCACTATGGACATGCTTGAGAACCAATGGTTCTAAAGTTGTCCTTACAACAACTAGTAACGGATTGAATACAAACAAACATTAATTTGTTATTTTCACAACTCAAGCATAACTAATTTCTAGGCTTATTATTAACTGCAACTATTACTAGGCTAGTTCATCAATGGACTTGCTACAAAATATGAATTATATTTGTCTTTATTTACAATCACGTGAAAATCAGAACATGCCATATTTATGTGCCATCCATGCATTCTATAAAATCTTATGCTAGTGAGATCCTCTTCCAAGGATCCAGATTCTCATCCAACTACTTTGTTGTTTTTCCACATGGAGTTCCATATCCTTAGCACAAAATTCGAGATTTCTTGTATCTTTGTAAAGTTGGATCCACAACACCCTGTATAGTTTCCATAATAAAGAAGGTTCTATTAACACATGAATTTGCAACCTATTTCATAGGAATCAAGCATAATTGAGGCTTACCCTCAAGAGAATTATGGTATAAATCATGTGGCATTCTGCCCATGATTTCCACAGGAAAAATGAAATGTTTGGGGTCTGAAAAGCTCCAGCATCCTTCGCTTCCTTCCATGTGATCTTCACTCACTTGTCATGCCATGCAAGTTTGCACCAAGCATTTCGCTCCATATCACCCTTGCGCATACTCTATCGGCCTGCCACCTGCAGCACCCATATTGGTCACAAAAGAAGATCTGTGTGGCCTTGAGACGTCAAGATTGACTCACAGGAGGTCGTGGACACCGCCTAGAGCATTCATGGGTGTCAGGCCTCTTCCTGATCCCGATGAAAGTAGTATTTGACAAGGGGGCGGAAGTTGATACCTCGTCTCACCCCATAAATGGAAAACCTGCAGAGAGTGGCCATGAAGGCAGACTATCAATCTGAAGCTTCCTTATTGACAGATTTTCCTGTAAAACACATAATTGCACCTAGATCACGTCTGACATGAGGAGGCCTGCAAAGGCTAACATAATAGGCACCGACTGGAAACTTTGAATGCAGGGGTCCGATCACATTCCTGGTGGTTGCAACATTTTTAGTATATATAGGCAGTTCTGATATTTTGTTAAGGTCGAATGGTTGAGCTAGTCTCCCTACTATTGTAATATTTTGATGAAGAACACTGGTTCTATGGTTATGTACTTGATTTGAGACTTCTTGATTAATCTAAGTCAGCTTTCTTACTCCATCTTATTTGCCTCTGATGCTGAGAGATTTCATGAATGATTGATTCACATGGATTGTTGTGACTGTGTTATGATGAATGTTTGATTGTAATATTGTTATGATTACTTTCAATTTCCTTGAAATTTGAATCCAAGAGGATCTTGTGTTTAAGTTTTTCTTCCTTAGGTTGCTGGAAGACCTGATGTCCACGACAGACCTCTGCATTTTTCTCACAAAATTCTTCCTCCTCCTCACCCTTACTCCAACTTACTGACTGAAGTTGATCCAAGACCTTAATTGCTTGCGCATACCAGTCCAGATTTCTGAGTTAGAACATTATTTTCATTGAGTCTTCTTCATTTGACCTCTTAAAACTTAGTTACACTTACACAAACTGATGGGTATTGGGCTTACCTTCTATGCAATCTGAAGGTGACTTCTAGTGCTAACATTTCTCACAAGGGCTTACCAAAATAATGTTTTGAAAACCAATCAACAACAAGTCTTAAACTCAGAAAACTGTAAAATACAGGCTCCAAAATTTCATCCCAGGTGATCAAAGAAAAACTGGGTGACAGAAGACAAAAAGACTTAATCCAATAAATTCTACAGAAAATGTAGAAACCCAGTAGTAAGGTATAGTGCGGCGATTTGAGGTTTTTGTGGGCTACCTATGGGGAAACATGCGGATATTTTGCATTGGTCTAAACAGACAGGGTGCGGTGATCTAGGGATGTCGCAGGCTGAATATGGGATATAGTGAAACTATTTCTGTAAACAAAGAAAAATTGGAAAAAGGACAAAGAGTCTAAATGAACTTTCAAATACAGGGAGTCTAGATGGATCACCCACAAACTTAGAGACTAGATTAAAATGAAAGGAGGTAGGCTAAAGGAAAATGTACAACAAAAAACCAAAACAATTCATCTCCCCAGTACAATCGCTAATTTTGTTATTAGATTAATCGGTAAATGTGGACATAAACTGATCTCCCTAGATCCACCTAGATCTAGAACAAAACAAGACAATATGTGGCGCTTTCCCTAAGATTTAATGATCGAATTTACTATCAAACAAGAGATGAGTGACATACCTTTGAATATCGCTTCCTTATGTCTTTTTTGTTCTTGCTCCACTCCGGTGCTCTTGTGATATTAGATCTGCAATGACACAAACCAACCCAAGTGAAAGAAACCATAGTATATTCAATGAAAACTTATACATGTGATCGAGGAGTCATGTAATAAAATGAGAATGATTTTATGGGAAAGAAACATGCCATTGTATTATATTAAGTAAAAGTGGAAGATACAACCAAACAACCTTGATGTTGCAAGGTTCCCTTTCAGTGGCTCTTTGCTCCAACACACACACTTGCTCCAAACTTGCATGAAGAAGATCCACAATAACTTGATGGACAAATGATGACCTCAAGCATCAATTGAAATAGAATTCCCCACACATTTCTCAGTGTATTCCTTCATTAATTTCTTTCTTAACCTTGCTTAACCTTTTCCATGAGAAACCCATCATTATATAGGAGAGAGATGGTTAAATAGATTAGGATGATCCCACCAAATCAGAGAAGCGATTAGGATCCCAACCATACGGATGCCACCTCATATTCTAGAATATTCCTTCTAGAACTTTTGTGAACTTCATCCTTTTCTTAGTCTTTCAACACCGCCGCACCCTGGCTATAGAGCAGCCTGCGAAAACATCGCAAGCTAGGTTTAGGACAGACTGCAGCGATCAGGCATTTCTACACTATGTCTTATGTCTAGCCTGCGACGTCCTTCTAAAAACAAGTTTGTAGAAGAGGAAACCAGTCACTTTCCACGTGAAGAAATGTTATTTTGGGAGCCTGGACACATGCTTGTAGAAACATCACCAGGGTGACCAAAATAATGTATAACATCGTTGTTGGGGAACGAATTGAAGACATTTCCCTGGGATAGAACGTCAAAGAAGCTTTTGATTCTGAAGGTGCATCAGATATCAGAACCATTGAAGATTGCAACTTGCACCTGGTGACTCCATTGTTTTGACTTCACTATTCATTTATGGCTCCTAAAGGAAGACACACGAGTTCCACTCCACTGTTGCCTCTAACAATGTCTGAAGGTGACCCAGAGGAAATTATTAGAAAGGGAAAGACCACTCAAAAAGGTACATCCACTGTTGTACCAAGTTTTTCTGATAATTTGCATAATCCCTCTTTACAAACTCCAGTAACTGTTTCTGATTCTCCTATTACACAAACTGTTGGAGTATCAAGAAAGTTAAGTTTTGGGATTTTTCCTGCCAATTTCTCCCCTCCTATTCTTGGTTTGGAAGGAGAGAGATTTGACACCCCTTTCTCCCCCAATGTTGTGAAGTGGAAGGAGAGAGATTTGACCTTAGAAGACTTTCCTACTCTAGACTTTACTTTTCCTCCTCCTATTATAGTTGTTGGAATTACAGAGGGGGGAACCTTTGTTCCCTCCATCCCCTCATCTTTATCTTCGAATGCTCAGCCTTTTCCTTTTCCTTCTAGAAGCACTACCCCAGTTTCACCTATCCAAATTCCATCCCCTCTGGGTTTCCCTCCAGTTCACATCCCAATGGCAGGTGTTAATCCTCCCAGAAATAGAATGGATGTTATAGTGGATTCTAGGTATGCCCCTCTGGTTCTGCTTCAGCCTCTAAGCACTCTCCCAGCTGATGGATACCTTAAACAATTGCCCAAGTTCATAGGTGAGGGAGATATAACTGCAGAGGAGCACCTTGCAGCCTTCTACAGTTATGCTGACAATTATGTCATTGTGATTGAAGATGTAAGGATGAGAATTTTTGTTCATAGCCTTGATGGAGAGGCCAAGAAATGGTTCAGGGATTTTCCCCCTGGATATATCGATGGGATTGAATCCCTTGATGAAGCTTTCTTAAAGAATTGGGGGGATAGAAAGGATTTCCTTTACCATATTACAGAGTTCAGATCACTGAAGAAAGGGGAAGGGGAATCTGTTTCTGACTTCTCAAAGAGGTTTAGTATAATGTATAATAAAATCCCCCCTGAGATTAAGCCTACAGAAAGAAGAGCTACCTCCTTGGATCATATAATGTATAAGAGAAATAAGAGCTACCTCCTTGGCTCATATGCAAGATGCATCCATTGAAGTAGAATATAATATATTGGCAGTTGATAAGATTAGGGGTGAGGTTGATAGAGACAGAAGAAAAGGTAGGTCTGAAGGTTCAACTTCTAGTTCCTTTGTTGCCCCCCTCAAATGGATGAAGTAACCAAACTACTAAGATTACTTTCTTCTAGAATGGAAACGATCGAATTGGAAGGAAAGAAAAGCTATAGAAATCCTCAAATTGCTGATAATAGGGGTAGTTTCAAAAGACCAAATAATTCCCCTCAGATCATCCAAAGAGATCAGAGAAACAGGGACCAGGACGATCAGAAGATCCAAACTCCTCTCCAAAATAACCTGGTTACCGATGAAGATGAAGATGAAGAAGATTTTGATCCTGAGATCCATTGCCTTGGAGATACCTCTTCATCCCCTCATTTAAATCATTCTGCATACGAAGAAGCCCTCATGAGTAATCAACTGAATGAGCTGAGAAAAGGAGAAAATACCAGCAGTAATCCGAATAGATATAACCTCAGATCCAAGAAGAAGGAAGGAAATCCTGACACTCCTGAACGACCTGCTAGAACTGAGAAACCTGCTAAAGATATAGCAGACAGTAGCAAAGAAAGGAATTCACAAAACCCCCCACCATTGGTCAAAATCCGTATCCTAGAGGTGAAGGAGATTTTGAAGCCTCCCTCCCCTTATAGCTTTGAGCATGAGATTCAAAAGATTAGAATCCTTGTACTTCTCTCAGAGTTAGTCAAGCATGAGGATTTCAAATGGTGCCTATCAAATATTTTTCAGCCCAAACATGCATCTCACTCCATAGACTCAGTTAACCTCCAAGATGAAAGGCCAGTTGTCATATTAGGACCTTTGGTGGAGAATAGAGATGACTCCTTCCCTCCCTTCTACACTTCATTGAACATCCATGATAAGGTGTTGCATAACTACTTAATGGAATCAAGGTCATCTCATAATCTTATGCCTAAGATTGTCATGGAAGAGCTTGGGTTGGAGATGACAAAAACCTACCATGACCTATATTCTTTCAAATCCAGGAAGGTGAAGTTCCTTGGGGTTATCAAAGACCTGGTCGTTTCTTTGTTCCAGCTGCCGATGAAGAGCGTGGTCATGGATATCATAGTGGTTGATGTTCCCCCTAAGTTCGGGATGCTCCTATCTAGATCTTGGATAAAGAGATTGGGGGGCACCCTGCAGATGGACCTTTGATACGCCACCATTCCTGTGTTTAGGGGTAAATAAAGGAGACTTTACAGGGAAGCTCAGTTGGCCTACATCATTAGTGATGAAACAAACCCCACCAACCATCCTATTTTTTCTCTTGACACTGATTTGGGATCCAACATATTGCATCTCACTAATGATCCTGAGCCTCCCCTTGAAATCAAAAAGCATCCCATCACTTTTTGTGAAACCCCTCCTCCAACTACCTCTATTCGGAGGATGTTTTTTTATGGAGACTCTTATAAGGAAGGTATTGGTGTTGGAGTAGTTTTTGTTTCACCTTATCAAGAGACTATAACTTTGTCCTAAAAGTTAGAATTTGAAGCTACCAACAATGTGGCAAAGTATGTAGATCTTGTTTTGGGTTTAAGGGTTGAAAAAGACATGGGGATTGAAGAGTTATTAGTGTTTGGGGATGAAAAATTAATTTTTCATCAGATCAAAGATATTTACCAAGCTAAGCACCTCAGGCTTAGGACTTACAGAAATGAGGTATGGGACCTAGTTGACAATTTTTTCTTAGCTTTCAACATTTCATTTATTCCAAGAAAGGAGAATACCATGGCGGACTCTTTGGCCATTTCAGCGAGCCACTTCAGAGTCCCATTACCACCTAAACTCAAGTATGACATAGAGGTGAAGTATAGACCCTCTATACATGACAATGTCAAGCATTGGAAGGTGTTTGAGGATGACCTTGAGATCAAAAAATTTCTTGAGTTTGTTGATGAGTTCTATGCATTAAATATTGATCAGGATCATGATCTTCAAGGTAACCCTCATGCTCATGTATTTTTAAATAAGATTTCCAATCATCATATTGTTCAGTTGCCTAGAAATCATATTCCAAAAGGACTAGTTCCTCTGGAAAGATTGTTTGACGGGAATGATGTGGTGGTAAAGTTTAAAGGCTCAACTGACGATGTTGATATAGATGAGTGCAACATTGGCATAGAGAAGGACCCAAAATTTGTCAAGTTGTCAAGCAGCTTGTCAAAGGAACAAAGGGTTGAATATGTAGAGATGTTAAAGGAATTTGTTGATGTGTTTTCCTGGACATATGAAGATCTCAAAACATATGACACAAGTGGCATTGAACATAAGATACCATTGAAGGAAGAGGCCAAACCATTTAGGCATAAATTGAGACAAATAAATCCTATGGTGTTGCCTATTATGGAGAAAGAGGTGAAAAATATTTTGGATGCCCAGCTTATCATCCCTCTGAGGTATTCTGAATGGGTGGCCAACTTGGTCCCAGTGAGAAAGAAGAATGGAGAAATCATACTTTGTGTCGATTTCAGGAACCTGAACAAAATCTCTAAGACGGACAGTTACCCCTTGCCAAAGATGGAGCACATATTATAGAGGGTGACTGGTGCATCTAGGATGTCCATGATTGATGGATTTTCTAGCTACAATCAGATTTATGTCTTGCCTGAAGACAGAGAGAAGACAACCTTCACTACTCCTTGGGGTACATTCATGTACGCTAAGATGCCCTTTGGATTGATGAACGCAGGGGCAACCTTTCATTAGGGGCAACCTTCCAACGAGTTATGGACATTGCATTCATCAGAGAAAAAGATAAATTTGTAGTCATCTATTTGGATGACATTACAGTTTTCTCCAGGTCTGATAAAGAGCATTGTTATCATCTGAGGAAGGTCTTCTTGATATGCAAGAAATTTGGTCTCTCCTTAAATCCTAAAAAGTCATTGTTTTCCATGAAAGAGGGGAAATTATTGGGGCACATAGTATCAGCTGAGTGAGTAAGGATTGATCCTAGTAGGGTAGAATCTATCCAAACTTTGTCACTCCCTAGATCCAAGAAAGAAGTTCAATCTTTCTTGGGGAAAATTAATTTTCTGAGAAGATTTGTTTCAAATTTTGTTGAGTTGGTAAAGTTTATCACATCCATGTTGAGGAAAGGAAGTGAAATCAAATGGACTTCTGAATCTCATAACTCTTTTGATCAAATAAAGAAGGCCTTGACTGAAGCACATGTGCTTATCAGCCCTGACTACTCCAAGGATTTTTTTATTTTATCTTTTGCTTCTTTTGACACAGTAGCAGTTGTTTTATTGCAGAAAAATACTGAAGGGTTAGAGCAGCCCATTTCCTTTTTCAGTAGAGTACTGAGAGATGTTGAAATAAAATATGACATCATGGAAAAATATGCCTATGCTTTGGTTAAATCTCTCAAAGCCTTCAGAGTTTATGTGTTTCATTCAAAAGTCATTGCATATGTCCCTTCAGCTTCTGTGAAGGAGATCCTCATTCATCCTGACATAGACGGAAGAAGGAGAAAGTGGATTTCCAAGATCCTTGAATTTGATCTTGAAATAAAACCCACCAAATTGGTTAAGGGCCAAGGTTTAGCTAGGTTTCTATCTGAATCTTATTGCAAAGAGTTGGTGTTCATTTCATCAACAATTGTTCAGAAAATCAACAAGATGAGTTGTCTGATGAAGATTCTCAAGACAACCCCCCATTGGCAGGTTGCACTTGGTACAAAGACAGTGTATTTTTCCTATAGAAGTTGTAGCCTCCTGATGGCATGGAAAAGAACAAGGAAAGAGCTTTGAATCTCAAAGAAATTAAATATTTTCTTGTTGATCAAATATTATACTGGAAAGACCCTTCGGGAGTGTTGTTGAGATGCCTAGACTCACATGAAGCCCAAAAGATTATGTATTATTTTTATGACAATTTATGTAGGGGGCATCACTTCTGGAGAACCACAGCCTATAACATTCTCAGGGCTAGTTATTTTTGGCCTAGTCTCTTTACTAATGTTTGTGCTAAGATCAGTGCCTGCGTTTAAGTGTAAGAAATTCTCTGGAAAGAAGCAACTCAAGTCTTTTCCACTAAAGCATGTGGTAGCTTCAGGACCATTTCAACAGTGGGGCCTAGATTTTACTGGGGAAATTCACACTGCTTCAAGTGGTCAGCATAGATGGATCTTGATTGCCACATATCACTTTACTAAGTGGATAGAGGTCTTCCCCACAAGAAATGCTTCTCACAAGGTAATCATTGGGTTTCTTGAAGATATTATGGCAAGATTTGGATGTCTAAACAGAATTGTCACTGATAATGTTGCATATTTCAAAGCCGAACCATTGATTAAGTTTTGTGAACAGTTTGGAACCACATCGATTCACTCTAATCCTTACTATCCCCAAGGGAATGGATTGGCAGAGTCCTCTAACAAGAGACTTATTAAGGTCATCAAAAGACTGTTAGAAGACAACAAGAAGGGATGGGATTCGAAGCTTAAATTTTCTTTGTGGGCTAACATAATGAAAACAAAGATATCTCTTGGTATCTCTCATTTCCATCTTGTATATCGAGTCAAAGCCATTTTTTATTCTCATCTTGCCTTACCTATGGCGAAATTCTTCCAATACTACCAGGGAGAACCAAATGATATGATTAGGAGAATATAATAGATGGTAGAAGTGCAGTAGACTAGAGAGTAACTACTGGACAAATCACATGACCATCAAAAGAAGATCAAGCAGGCCTTTGATAAGAAGGTGACCAAAGAGGATTTCCAGCTAGGAGATCTAGTACTCAAGTGGGATGCACCTAAACAAGATAAAGGCAAGCACGATAAGTTTGAGGCCTTGAGGATTGGCCCCTTCAAAATTTCTGATGTTTTTTCAAATAACACTTACAAGTTGCAGGATTTGAAGGAGGCTGAAGTTTTTGGTGGCCCTGTAAATGGGCATTCTCTGAAGAAGTTTTTTACTTAAGCCATGAGTGGTTTCCCACATCATTGTAAATATCATTTTCTCTTTTGTTTTTGTTTTTGTTTTTATAAGTGACTCCACAACCCAACACTAAGGCACTGAAGCTACAAAAGGAGTTCTTAGAGCCTCACAGGGAGGTATCTATCCCCCATGGAGCCTATATGTTAACTCATGAATTTTCAACCTATTTCATAGGAATCAAGAATAATTGAGGTTTACCCTTAGGAGCATTATGGTATAAATCATGTGGCATTCTGCCCATGATTTCCACAGGAAAAATGAAATGTTTGGGGTCTGAAAAGATCCAGCATCCTCCACTTCCTTCCATGTGATCGTCATTCCATGCAATTTTGCGCCAAGCATTTCGCTCCACGTCACCCATGTGCATATGTTATTGGTCACAAAAGAAGATTTGCGTGGACTCGAGACGTCAAGATTGACTCACAGGAGGTCGTGGACACCACCTAGAGCATTCACGGGTGTCAGGCCTCCTACTGATCCTGATGAAAGTAGTTATTGAAAAGGGGGCGGTAGTTGATACCTTGTCTCACCCCATAAATGGAAAACCTACAGAGAGCGACCATGAAGGAAGATTGTCAATTTGAAGCTTCCTTATTGACAAATTTTCCTATAAAACACATAACTGCGCCTGGCTCACAGCTGACATGAGGAGGCCTACACATGCTAACATAATAGGCATCGACTGGAAACTTTGAATTTAGGGGTATGATCACATTCTTGGTGGTTGCATAATTTTTAGTATATATAGGCAGTTCTGATATTTTGTTAAGGTCGAATGGTTGAGCTAGGCTCCCTGCTATTGTAATATTTTGATGAAGAACACTGGTTCTCTGGTTATGTACTTGATTTGAGACTCCTTGGTTAATCTAAGTCCGCTTTCTTAGTCCATATTATTTGCCTCTAATACTGAGAGAGTTCATGAATGACTGATTCACATGGATTGTTGTGACTGTGTTATGATGAATGTTTGATTGTAATATTGTTATGATTTCTTTCAGTTTCCTTGAAATTTGAATCCAAGAGGATCTTAGGTTTAAGTTTTTCTTCCTTAGGCTACTGGAAGACCTGATGTCCACAGCAGACCTCTACATTTTTCTCACCAAAGTCTTCCTCCCACTCACCCTTACTCCAACTTACTGACTGAAGTTGATCCAAGACCTTAATTGCTTGCACATACCAGTCCATATTTATGAGTTAGAACGTTATTTTCATTGAGTCTTCTCCATTTGACCTCTTAAAACTCAATTACACTTACACAAACTGATGGGTATTGGGCTTACCTTCTATGGAATCTGAAGGTGACTTCTAGTGCTAATAGGTTCTATAGCACAAAAGGTTCTATAGCACAATAAGTTCCATAGTACAGAATGTTCTGCAACATCCTGTAGAGTTTTCATAACAACCTTGTAGCACACAGAATCTGCAACATTTTTGTTGGTGGTCATAAGCACATACAAGGTTTATGGTATAAATCAAGAGCATTATGGTATAAATCATGTGGCATTATGCCCATGATTTCCACAGGAAAAATGAAATGTTTGGGGTCTGAAAATATCCAGCATCCTCCGCTTCCTTCCATGTGACCATCGTTCCATGCAAGTTTGCGCCAATCATTTCGCTCCATGTCACCCCTACGCATACGCTATCGGCCTGCCACCTGCAACGCTCATATTGGTCACAGAAGAAGATTTGCGTGGAATCGAGACGTCAAGATTGACTTGCATGAGGTCATGGACACCACCTAGAGCATTCATGGGTGTCAGGCCTCTTCCTAATCCCGATGAAAGTAGTTATTGAAAAGGGGGAAACAGTTGATACCTTGTCTCACCCCATAAATGGAAAACCTGCAGAGAGCAGCCATGAAGGCAAACTGTCAATATGAAGCTTCCTTATTGACATATTTTCCTATAAAACACATAATTTCACCTGGCTTGCAACTGACATGAGGAGGCCTACACATGCTAACATAATAGGCGTTGAGTGGAAACTTTGAATGCAGGGGTCCGATCACATTCCTGGTGGTTGCAGAATTTTTAGTATATATAGGCAGTTCTGATATTTTGTTAAGGTCGAATGGTTGAGCTAGGCTCCCTGCTATTGTAATATTTTGATGAAGAACACTAGTTCTTTGGTTATCTACTTGATTTGAGACTTCTTTATTAATCTAAGTCATCTTTCTTAGTCCATCTTATTTGCCTCTAATACTGAGAGAGTTCATGAATGATTGATTCACATGGATTGTTGTGACTGTGTTATGATGAATGTTTAATTGTAATATTGTTATGATTTCTTTCAGTTTCCTTGAAATTTGAATCCAAGAGGATCTTAGGTTTAAGTTTTTCTTCCTTAGGTTGTTGGAAGACCTGATGTCCATGGAAGACCTCTACATTTTTCTCACCAAAGTCTTCCTCCCACTCAGCCTTACTCCAACTTACTGACTAAATTTGATCCAAGACCTTAATTGCTTGCACATACCAGTCCATATTTCTGAGTTAGAACGTTATTTTCATTGAGTCTTCTCCATTTAACCTCTTAAAACTCAATTGCACTTACACAAACTAATGGGTATTGGGCTTACCTTCTATGCAATCTAAAGGTGACTTCTAGTGCTAACAGGTTCTGCAACACAAAAGGTTCTATAGCACAAGATGTTCCACAATACAAAAGGTTCTGCAACATCTTGTAGAGTTTTCGTAGCAACCTTGTAGCACACAGAATCTGCAACACTTTTGTTGGTGGTCATAAGCACATACTCTTCCTACTTATTATCAAATAATCAATGAAATGTGACAAAATTCAAGTTAATAAATAAATTATTCCAAAATTTTCATTTGAACGCTAAAAGGATATGTAAAGACTAGAAAGGTAGAAAAAAAGGGATGTAAATCTTGCTAAAAGTCACTCTACCGTGGGTGATGGGTTTATTCATTAAATAGTGAATGGCAGAGTGGTGTGTAGAAACATGGGATAACCTATTATGTAATGAAAGAAATTATTTATAGAATAAACAATAGCAAGGAATTATTTTTTTGTTACCATATAGTTTAGCTCTACAGACATTAGGTTCTTGCTGATGAAATATATAGCATAAGGTTTTTGTTCATCTCATTTTCCGAGCATTTCTCCAAAGGTGGTGTTTGAAGCATCAGTGGATACATGGAAGGGTAAAGACCAATATGATTTCCTTAGGAATGGTGTTGCAGAAAACTTCTCTTTCAAAGATTCAAAAGCACACTGACATTGATTAGTCCAAGTAAAATCCACTTTTTTGGAAAGTAATGAAAATAAATGGAATGAAACCTTTCTAAAGTTTTTTAAAAAATGACAATAATAACCAACATGTCCTAGGAAACTATGTACATCTTTCCATTTCTTCTGAATAGGAAGGTTGACTATTACCTCATTTTTTGTTGGATCCAATTTGATACCTGCAGGGTAAATGTGGTGATCCAAAAAAATTCCTTTAGTTAGCAGCATAAAATATATTTCCTTACTAAGGGAAAGTTTCACCTCCTTGCATATTTTGAGAACCTTTTCCAAATTATCCAAAGATTCTTCAAATCTATTAATGTATACACTAAATTCGTTAATGTGCACCTCTACACAATCATGAATTAAGTCTGAAAAGATACTAGGAACAACTCATTGGAAAGTAGTTGGGGCATTGTAGAGTCCAAAGGGAAGTATTTGATAGGAAAATGTTCCCCGCATGCTAGTAAAAGTAGTTTTGTCCAAATCCTCAAGGGATATTTGGATTTGGTTGTATCAGCTAAACCCATTAAGGAAGGAAAATTACTTCTTCCCTACTAGTGTGTCGATGAATTGATCGATAAAGGGTAAGGGAAAATGGTCCTTGTGAGTGGCTTTTTTTAATTCCCTATAATCGACACATATTCACCACTTCCCATTTTTGTTTGGAATGATCACAAGTGGTGAGATCCATTGGCTATTGGATATAGGGTATATAAAGTTCACAATGACCAATTTCTGCAACTAATCCTTTACTATTTCTCGTAGGAAAGGATTCATCATGTGTTGGGGCTATTAGATAGGTCAGGAGTCTTACTTTATATAGTGAGTGCATAGATTTGGATAGATTCCCTTCATATCTATATAGTCTTGGGCGATTGCATCACTGTGCACTCATAGTATTTTGATCAACTACTCCTTTTACGGGATTGGGAGTTCAGAATTAACATTCAATGTTCTCCCTAGGTAAATATCTATTGGATACTAGTGGATTTGGTTATGTCATGGATAGGAATGGGTATGGTTTCTATTGTTGTGTTCAGGTTAGACAATGAATATTTATTTTGAGCAACTAGATTCATAATATGGTCAAGGATTTGAGAAGTTGACTATGAGGATGGGCAAGAGTTGGTTATCAAGTTATTGATTACATTGTCCTTAGTATGTCCTTGAGAGGGAGGTATTGATCTGATGTAAGCAATTGATGGGAACTCTCTTCATCATCACTATTCTCACCTTCCCCCCATATAGGAATTTATTGTTTTGTTCTAGGTTTGGTAGTGGGTATAGAATGAGTCTCTTAGTAAAATTGTCATAGGAGATTGTCAGGTTGTCAAATTTATAGCCAATATAAGCATCAGTTGTGGCTAGCCATGGCCTCCCTATGATCAAAGGGTAGCCTCCCAAGCTGGATTTGGGATACAGAACCATGAAATCCATGGGATATTCCAAGGAATCCATGCAGATCACTACATCTTCCAAAATGAACTCAAGTTTAATTGTGGATTGATTAGCTAGTTGTAGGACTATAGGAGTATGTTGTAGGTTGGACTAGAAACCAATATTTTCCATAGTTTCCTTTTTCATCACGTTGATGGCATCTCCCAATTCAATCAAAGTGTTGGGGATAAGGACATCGTTAATTTGTCTATCTACTATGGGGATCCCAGGTTCTGAATATTTGGTAGTAAGGATTTTCTCTAGCATCAAATATGTCAACTTCTCGATTACTTAGACAGTCTGAGGATATTTTCTTTTTCTACCTAGTTTCCTTAGGCATAGTTCTCTCATGAACTTAGTATATATGGGAACATCCTTTATTGCTTGAAATGGTAGGATTATTATACACGCATCTTTAAATCTCTCAAGAATTCAAACTCGAGCTAAGTAGGGGGCTTGTCTAGGATCATCATTTTTGGATATCGAGGAAGTTGGGAAACCCCTAGGAATGTAGTCAATATGAGGTTTTAGGAGTAGGATGAAGTGTTGTAGGATATTAGTCATCAAAATGATCACCAGAGGGATTTATTGTAGGATCTTGAACATCCTCATCATCATGTTCTATGATGACAGGAGAATTTCCTTTATTGAGGGTTCTCCTTGATCATAACCAAATATACTGGAATTTCGTGGAGGAGATGGAATAGGTAGGATAACCAGTCATTTTAGTGGTATAGATGGTTAATCTTATTTATTATTCGAGTTAGCAATGGTTTATGCAAGAAGTTGTGGTCATGGAGGTGGGTTATTCACAGGGATTAATTATTCAAAACTGAACTTGTTGTTGTGGGGGAAACTGCATAGGTGGAGCTAGTGATTGTTAAGGTAATTGAAGGGGGGTTTGTTGTTGGTTCCCAAAAAGAGTATTTTTTTATCCTTGTTGCCATGGGTGATTTTGGGTTGGATGAGGTGTCCATTGTTGGTGGGGCATGGAGGGGTACCAAGGATGAGGAGGATACTACAATTTTGGGTTAAAGTCCGATCATAATTATAAAATTAGAGAGGGTCGAAGGCCATGCCTAAGGGATGAGGCTACCAATTTTATTTTTGAGTGATGAGGTAAAATTTCTCAACTTCCATAGTTTCTCCTCAATAGACTGCTTTCAACCCTGGAAAAGAGGGACAATTTCTAGTATCATGTTTATGTTCTCATTTTATGCATATCTCAATGATGTTCAATAGATATTCCTTCAAGGGATGCTTCTTTCTGCACTCAGGGCGGAATATTGATAAAGTTAGTTCTACTTCATCCCACTTTTATTTTCTTGCAAGGTGTCTAGTTGTGGACTCAAGGAGTTGAGTATATCAATCTTAAAATATTCTAGAAGGTTTCCAATCTATGCTCTAGTGATGCTTCTCCTAGATGTTTTAGTAATTTTGGATACCATGTCTCTTGGTCCCTTCCATGGCCTGGAATTTCCTATTGAGTGGCTTTTACAAAGGTCACAAATATCACCATAGCTTAGCTGGGAAACATCTCCATCCCCCATTAGATTTAAAATATCAATTCAATCATCTTTGATTCCTCTCAACAAAAGAATTTGCAGAGTTTCTTCATCCAACTTACTATTCTCTGACCACTGTAATTTGTATTGGAATTGTTATATGTAGTCCTCTAGGATATTGTCCTCTTTTTGGGTCATCCTAAATATTTCTTCTTTACGATATTTTTCCTTGCAATAATATTGATACTTTTTCAAGAATTCTTCCTTCATTTCTTCCATGTTCCAACATTATTTCCACTGAGTCCCATAAACAATGAAGTGCTACATTTTTCAATGTGGAAAGGAACGGTTTCAATTTCTAAGAATCTGAGACAAAGTCATAACTCCTACAAAGGACATTTAATTTGAATAGAAATGTATATAAGTCCTCATTTTCCATCCCATTGAAATTTGGCAAGGTTGAAGGGGAAATAGTATTCATCTATGTTGTCCCTCCTCGGTTTCTAATTGGAAACTCAACTGTAGTAGTCTCTTCCTTAATGACTCATGCTCCTTCTACTACCATGTTGTACCAAAAGCCTGAAAGTCGAGCCTTTTTTTTTACTTATTGTGTAGAAGAGGGGTATTTTGATGGTTCTTAAACTGGATTTGAATGAAATTCTATGTCTGGATGTCCACTAAGAATTTCCTCTATGCTGGATGAGTATGGAGTTGGAAGTAAAATTTCTACTTGAACTGTAGAAGTAGCTTCTACTATAGCATTGGCTAAATGTATTGATTCTGCAATTGGAGGGACAAGTTTCTTTTCACTGAAGATTTGGTTGTTGTGGTTTCAGTTGTTGGTGTCTTTTTATGAGAGTTGGATTTCCCGGGGCCTACTCCTTTTGTTGATTTTCCTGCAAGGGGGTTAGTATCTTGGGTGGTTTTGGATTGACCTTTTGGATATATAACTCTATTTATGCATTCTATTATATGACCTAAAACCAATGTAGGAGTACTATTGTTTCTTTGGAAATTCCCCGACAACAATGCCAAAATGATATGCTTTTTAATTACCTTTCTAATTTATAGCAAGGAAAACAAATATTTTGTGCATTAATTTCCAACCTAACTTTTTGTTTTGACTTGTGAGTTACCATGCACTGTATGTGCATCCCACACTTCCTTCTTTCACTGGTTTATCTAACGTGAAGTTGTAGTTTCAATAATGTAACTTATGAAAAATGATATGTATAATTATACAAGTCTTGGCAAGGAGTTGGGCGGCTAAACAAGTATTAGAATTAAGCTGCAAGGAAGTAAATCACATGACAAGGAAGTAAATTGTAGAAGACTAAATTCACATTGTACTAGGAATTAAATTACTGAAAGTAAATTCACACTATGTTGGAAAGTAAAGTATTGAAAGTGGAAATTAAAGTGTTGAAAGTAGATTCACACTCTGTTGGAAAGTAAATTCACAACACACCTTGGCAGAGAAGTAAATTGCAAAAAATAAACTGCAAAGATTACACTTTCCAAATTTTATCATTCTCTATAATCCAAAGTAGTAAATGTGATTATTAAATTGAGTAAAATTGTTGAAAATGATTATAACTTATTGAAGCAATACAAATCTCCAAATATGAAATGAAACTCTATTAAGTTTAGCAAATCTGACTGATAAAAGGAATGCAAGCCTACTGAAATATGACAATCTTGATGAAGGAAATGACAATTCTAATATGTAGAGGAAATGTAATTCTTCTTGCTAAAGAAACTATAATCTACAAGAAAGTAGAAATTATCAAACCACAAGTAATTATAAATGCATTCAAAATTAAATATAAACTACCAACAATATGATCATACAAAACTAAATGCTACAACACATGTCATGTTGGAGTGGGCCCTACCTTATCAGACAGAGTGTTGGAAGAAATTACAACAGTGACTAAATTAACTTAACTTAAACATGTAGAATGCGGCGACCAAGCTCGAGTAGTTTCAATTAAAACAATATTATGATTATAGAAAGAAGTTTTTTCAACGTTTCCTCTATATATTTTACAATGGAAGAAAGTATGATTTTATAGCATCCCCTGGATGTCTAAAATTAAGGTAAATAATTATGAACATCTCAAGTTGTCCTTACAACAAACTGAATACAAACATACATCAATTTTTTCTTTTCACAACTCAATCATCGGTGGTTTCGAGGATTATTCTTAACTACAACTATTACCGGTTTGGTTCATCAATAGAATTTCTACAAAACAAAAAAAAAAAATATATTTATATTTATTTAAAATCATGTGAAAATTATATCAGCCTATAGTTATGTTCCATGCATGTATTCTATAAAATATTATGCCAGGGAGATCCTCCTCCAAGGACCTGTATTCCCATCCAACTACTTTGTTGTTTTGCCACGTCGAATTCCAAATCCTTAGCACAAAATTTGGGATCTGTTATATCTTTGTAAATCTGGATCCGCAACAAGCTGTAGAGTTTCCACATTACAAAGGGTTCCGCAGAAGAGGAGGTTCCATAGCACAAGAAGTTCCACGACACATGAATTTCTATAGTACAAAAGGTTTTGCAACATCCTGTAGAGTTTCTGTTGCAACCATGTAGCACATAGAATCTACAACATTTCTACATGTGGTCATAAGCACATTCTCTTCATACTTATTATCAAATAATCAATGAAATGTGACAAAATTAAAGCCAATAAATACCTTATGCCAAAATTTCCATTTGAACGCTAAAAGGATAGGTAAATGCTAAAAAGGTAGACAAAAATGGATGTAAATTATGCTAAAATCCTAATTAAAATATGACAGTGTCGGAGCCCATCATGTAGTTTATACATAATTTATATATGTTACACACTACACACAATAATTGTCATGTCTTCATCCCCATCATAGTATAATAGGGGAATTTTCACTTGAAGAATAGGAAGTTGAGACTTAATAATAACATCATCTAATATTTATCCTTTGGAAATTAGTTTCACGTAGGGAGGAAGGCTCATCGAGGAAGGATCATCATCTTTTCTTCCTCCTCACATCATCAAAGCCATCCTAAGCTCTTTGCTCCTCACTATCAATATTTGATGTGGAAGCATTATGCACATGAGGAAAGGTGAATGCGCCATTGAGAACAAGTAAAAGAAGTGTATAGACATATTTATATTTAAGGGACCACACAAATCAGTGATAGGAGTTTCATATTTATATTTAGGAGTTTCATTCATATTCCAAATCAGTGATAGATCAGTGTAGAGTTTGTTTTCATATAGGTGAATAGAGATGAAATTATGTGTGATGTTATTCCCGTGGGTTCTTGCCACTTTTTGTTGAGAAGACCATGGAATTTTTAAAAATGCATAATACATGATGGAAGGAAGAGCACATATACTATCACAAAGGATTAAAATACAATTCAATTATTTCCCTTGAATGATGAATACTAGAGTGGAGTGTTTTTTGTGACAATTAGAGAGTTCATGAGTGTAGTCAAGGGGACAAGAAAAGTCTATAATATTTAAAAAAAAAATTGTTTGGAGACATAGTGTGTAAATATGAAGTTGAGTGTTCCAAGAAGAATGGAGATTTAGAGGAGGTGAATAATATGTTTGAGGAATAGGCATATGTGTTGTGAGGAGATGGCCATAGATAATTTCCATTGAAGAGGAAGATTGTGCATTAAATTGACTTGATCTTGGGAGTGAATGTGTCAAATCAAGTTGCACGTAGGATAATTCCATTGGAGAAAACAAACTTGAATATGGAAATAACATAATTATTGCAAAAATGATTGATAAGAGAGAGAAGATATTCCCATGTGTGTTTTTGGCCCCAATTACACCAAAGAAAGATGAGAAGTGGCTAATGTGTATAAACAATATATCCCTAAACAAGATCATAATTTGGTATATATTTCTACTATGAAGAACGGATTACTTTATGGACGGTTTGTGTGGTGCAAGGTAATTGTTAAAGATTAATTTGAAGACTTATTGAAGACTTATTAATTTGTTAAAGGTATATGTTTATTCTTTAACAATAAACAAAAGCAAACCATTATCATTCTTGTGTTAACTGAGATATTAATATAAAAATACAATATCAAACACACCATAGAACACTTCCATTATCATTTTAGGAAAAACTATGGAGTCCTTTTCCACCTTGAGTATGACAGCTAGAGTTTTACCCTAGTTGCAT
>JZKD02S1888337.1:1169385-1212178 GCA_000966675.3 Picea glauca
AAATGATGTTCATTATCCTCATGTTTCAGTTCTGAAATTTATTTTCAGTTCAGAAATTTATTTTCTGTTAAGTTTTTAGATGCTGAAACACCGCTGTGTTGATGCTGAAACACCGTTGTGCTGATGCTGAAACACCGCTGTGTTGATGCTGAAACACCGCTGTGCTGATGCTGAAACACCGCGGAGCAGATGCTGAAACACCACGGCTGTAGCATATGTTGAAACAGTGCTGAAACTAAATTTAGCATTTAAATTTGACTGAAAAATCAGCGAGACTGAAACTGGGTGGGATTTTGAAAAATTAACATCATAGTCTGTAGCTCGGCACTATCAACTTAGGTGTTGGTTTTTTTTCATCATTTATGGGAAATTTTGATTACCCACCGCCTTCTGGCGATGTCAATCTTATATTGGTTGTCTCTGACCAGTCTAGGGATGCAATATTGCAAATGTCGTCATTTCGAACGAGTTACTTTAACGATCTGTGGAATCTACCTTCCCCATGGAATTCAATGAAAGGGACAGGGCATTATGGCATGTTCATGCCCTTTTCCATGGTCGATCTTGCGTACATCATTGTCCAACAAACTTCGGCCAACCCTGATCTGACTTTCCCATAGGAGTTAGATCCAATTCTTTAGCCTATTTGGGATCAAGGTTATCTTGCCATTGAGGATCCTTTAGACCTGGTCTTGCCCTCTGACGAGGCAATTCTCAAGGCATTGACTGGTCCTGATAGACCTTTGGATGATCTACATCATAGATCTTACTTCCTTCCCGAGTTAAGGAGAATAGAGGTGGGAGAATTTATTTTGATCATGAATGGAGATAGTGTTTGTCCTATCAATCCTCTGGCTATGCATGGATTTTATGTCGAGGGTAACATGGCAAGTATCACTACAATGATTCCAATGGATATCTCCAGAACCCCTAGCATTGTGGAGAATTTTTTCGTCGGAGTGGACTTTTCCACGAAGAGATTTTAACTTATACCGAGCTATTTAAGGAATTTCATGACATTTTTTCCTGGTATTACGAGTAAATGTCAAGCATAGACCCAAGAATTTCCGAGCATTAAATCACGACTTATGTTGATTCCAAGCCAATCTGATATAAGCTTCGTCCGGTCAATCCTCGAAAAGAGGCAGCAATTAAGGCTACAGTAGAAAAATTGCTCAAAGTTTGTTTTATCTACCCCGTGTAGTTGACGAAATGGGTGTCAAACCCAGTTCCGGTTAACAAAAAATAGGGTATGATTTGTGTGTGCACGGATTTTTGTGATTTGAATAAGGAATTTCTGAAAGATAATTTTCCCACCTCGTTCATCGATCAGATTGTCGATGAGTGCGCAGGCTGTGAGGTCTTTTCATTCATGGATGGATTCTCAGGATACAATTAGATTCAGATCAAACCTGAAGGCCAACATAAAACAACTCTTATTTGTCCTTGGGGAACGTTCACGTATCATAAGATGCCTTTTGCCCTGAAGAATGTTGGATCCACATTTCAGTGGGCCATGTCATTTTATTTTCATGACCTTAGACATATAGTTGAAGCATATCTTGATGATCTAGCATCATGCTCTCACAAAATATCTGATCATCCCGTTCACCTTCGACTAATATTTGAACGATGTCGCTACTATCTGATTCACTTGAATCCTAACAAATGTAGTTTCTGCGTGATACCAAGTCATCTCTTAGGTTTTATTGTTTTGACAACAAATATCATGTTCAATCCTCTCAAGGTTGAGGTGATAGATCAATTTCCTCCCCCGTGCACAATACCCCAGCTTCAGATCATACAGAGGAAAGTGAACTTTCTTCAGTGTTTTGTCGTGAATTACGTCAAGATCACTAAAGGGTTTATGCATCTCTTGAAAAAGGGAGTCCCATTCTGTTGGGATGAAGCTGCTCAGTGATATTTTGAAGTGTTGAAATTTTCCCTTACGTTTTCCCCTCTGCTTCAGCCTCCTGATTATAATAGATATTTCTTGTTGTATTTGGCTGCTGCGGAGTCGACTATCGGTTATTGGTTCAAGAGGATGATCTTCTCGAGGAGCATGTTATTTATTACCGTAGTCGAGACCTAGTTGGGCTAGAACTCAACTATTCTCACGTTGAGAAGCTTGCTTTGCAGCAGTTCATGTTGTCCAACGGTTCTATCATTACATTTTTCTTCGCAAGACCATTCTCATTGTCATTGTGAACCCTTTTCCATATGTGTTAACATGATGGGTCATTGGCGGAAAAATCGTTAGATGGATTGTAATCCTGCAGGTATTTGACTTGGATTTTGTTTCCACGAAATCTGAAAAGTCATTGGTCTTTGTTGAACTTATTTCGAAACTTCCGGTCGAGTCTAGTGATATCACTCTCGAAGAATCGCCTATTAAAGGAGATATTTTTCTAATCGCATCTTTGGACCCATGGTATGGAGATATACTAGTCTATATCCAGATTTTGAAGTTCCCCACTTCTGCTTCCCGTGATGAGCGTCGAAAAATTCAACATCAGGCATGAAACTATATTATCCTCTATGACACTTTGTATCCAGAATTGTTATTCGGATTTTCCACAGTGAAATTCATTTGTATCTTGACATTTTGAATCCTTTACCTGGATTCATCTTCAGGACAGATTAGTCAATGATAAGAGTAGCATGCCAAAGTTATAAATATGAAAGATGCAGAGAGAAAAAATAGGTAGTTTGGCATGGATTGCATTATTCATCGATGTCTTATCCATGAAGAATCAAAGCTCATTTTGAATGAATGTCACACTAGACCATGTGGCGGTCATTTTTCTGGGTTGGAAACAACCCAAAATATTCTACGTGCCAGTTACTTTTTCCCCTCGTTAATCAAGGATTGCGTTGAGGTGGTCAAGAAGTGCCACTCATGTCAGATCTTCTGTCAGAAGATGCAGGCACATTCTACTCACATGTTTCTTGTCATTTTTGTTGGTCCTTTCACCAAGTGGGGGATTGACTTCACTATATGTCACCCAGCTTCATCCAGGGGGGCATTGTTACATCATCGTAGTGGTAGACTACTTCACGAAGTGGGTCGAGGCTATGCCAACATTTAACAATGATGGCAAGACAACGTCTCTTTTCATTTTTAACCAAATAATAGAAAGGTTCAGCATCTCGAAGGAGATTTTCACTAACCATGGAAATCACTTCCAAAACAAAATGATGATTGAGTTAATGTCAAAGCTCGGGTTCAGGCAAGAAAATTATTCACCTTATTACCCACAAGAGAATGGTCAGGTTGAAGTTGTGAATAAGTCTCTCAAGACTACTCTTCAGTGGATGATCAATTCTACCAAGTAAAACTAGTATTTGATGTTGTACTCAACGTTGTGGGCCTATTGAATGTCTATGAAGACTGCCACTAGTTCCTCACCTTTTCAACTCGTATACAGGTTGGAAGTAGTCTTACCTATTGAGTGTCATATTCCTTCTTTAAAGTTGGCAGTGTAATTATTGTCGGACACTTCACTGCTTGAGGAATGCCTACTATATCTCGAGCAACTCTATGAGTAGCGTTGTGATGTAGCCTCAGCCAATGAGGCTCATAAGAAATGAGTCAAGTGTCAGTATGATCGGTCTGTTCGTCCTCAAATTTTCTCTGAAGGAAATCTTTTCCTGGTCTATGATCAAGAAAAACATCCCTTGGGGGAAGGCAAGTTCAAACCCATGTGGTTCAGATTGTTCATTGTGAAAGAGGTATTGAAGAAGGGCTCTTACCATCTGGTTGAATTTGAAGGAAATCCCTTGGCGGAGCCTAGAAATGGGCTCTACCTCAAGAAGTATTATTATTAAGTTGGTCACCTGGGTGACTTCTTGTACATATGTATAGATTCTTATATAGTTTTTTTCTTTTTGTTTTGTGGACGTATAGTTATCTATGTCTTCTTTTTCACTGTGGCAAATATCAATTGAATCGGAGGTGTATTTTGGGTTTTTGGATGGTGCTAGCTGACACACTCGGAGGCTTTCTTCTATATCTTGGGTGATTTTCACACATAAAGGACATTTTTTATCTTCCATAGGTATTTGTCTAGGTGACGCCACAAACAATGTCGTCGAGTACAGTGCAGTAATAGAATTGCTTCGTGACGCTTTGTCACATGACATTTCTCACCTTCGAGTATACCTATATTCTCATATGGTTGTGTCCCAATTAAATGGAGTTTACCACGTTTATGATCCCACTTTGAACCAAAATTTCCTTAGGGTACGTCTCTTAGAACGTTATTTTGATTACATTACATATATCCATGTTCCTAGGAAATTTAATCATATGACAGATACTTTAGATAAGCAAATATTAGATTGGCATGTTGCACACACATAAAAAGAAAAATCACACACATACACATGTACATACATTTTTTAAAAATGTAATCCATAAGACAAAAATATTTATATATATATCAAAACATGTCATGAGTACATAAGTGGGCGTGAGCGCCTAAAAAATGATGTTCAGTATACATTGTTGGGCTTATTCCCTCAAAATTATATGTATAAAAGGTGCCCTCGGCACATCAAAAGTCTAGATTATCTAAGCATGGGGCCTATTGGCCCTACCATAGTGCACCACGACGTTGGCCAAATGCCAGAAAAGTTGGACCCATGTCCGTGGCACCCCCACTACATGAGGTTGCATGGAAGGTGGGAGATCCTCGATCTCGACCATGGGTACTGTGCGAGTGAGTGTTGTAAGGTTGCGCTCCACTCATCTCAAAACTCTCTCAGCCTATCCGATTGGAGGTCCCCCAGCGGTTGCTGGTCCACTGGATGTTGATGGTCCTGCCTCTAGTCGAGGATGTCGTTGATTCCTCGCGAAGTCTATTGGGCACATTGGTCCCACATATGTACATTGCAGATACACAAGAGTCAGTACTCTATACACACATAAAAATGATATATGTAAAAACAAGTAAAAGTTAAAAAACATTAAAAACAAGTTATCCATCTCTCCTCACTCTTTTCCGGGTGGCATGGGCATGTATGAATCCCTGGAAAAGATGAGATGATCCCGACGTAGGGTAGTCCTCAATCATTGGAATCTTCCATGACCACCAGTCGAAGAACTTGTCATCAAAGGCCTCTATGGTCCTCCCTCCCCTATGTCATGGAAGAAATGTTTCCCATCTGCATATTGTTGGGAAGGAGGCTACATGCCCCCATACCGTCTCTCTGGAACTGAGACTGAGAACCCTCTCGAAGAACAAGGAACATAATACCATACCAAACCCGAAGTTCTTACTGGCATGTTGTCGACACTCTGCCAGTTGTCTCTTCATGCACATAAGCATGGTCGTGCTCCAGTCAAAGATGTGTGCCTCTTGACACTGAATGGCACAGTGCATGTGTTCCCAAGGGGCCTGATGTAGGGTCATGGATCCAGTAATATGACCAATCAGTAGTAAGATCACTCGCAAAGTCAAACTCATGATATTGTGGATCGACACCTGAGAATCTACCTTCTCAGTGCTAGCCTCGCAACACATCTGGATGTAGTCCTCAATGTTGAAAGGTCAAGGGGGAAATTTCCTCAAATTGATTGGTTCCCCTCTCCTCGAGAGGCCAGTTAGGAAGTAAATTTCCTCAGTCGTTGGAGTCAATGACTAACCCTCTAACAAGAATGCCTCTGCATCTGGGTGCCAATAATCAACAAGGGCGTTAAGTAACCTAGGTTGTTCCCTCATAAAAGGACACTGGAAGAACTTCCATAACCTGCACTGTTTTAGTGTGGCAATGGCTACAGGGTCCTCTTCGACCAATATGTCTATGTCCTCGTGCTCCCTCTCCCTCCATTGGACATACATCCTATTCCATGGAAAATTGGAGGAAGTTAACTCTTACTTTTTCATTTTTTCCAATCTTTCAAGGGTGTATGCAGGTTGTATTGGCCACAGTCACGTATGTATGCGGGGAAAGTGTTTTCTTCTTGAGTACATACGTGGGTTTTCCTTGGACAGCCCACGTACACGCAGGGCCGCTCTTTTTAGCAGAGTGTTCCCCCTTAAAAACCAAAATAAATGCATAAATGAATGATTGAAATGCAAGAGGGGTGAAATTGTACTTACTTGGTCCAAGCGGAAGTTCATTTCGTCCACTAAAGCTCCCAGAATCAATTTTTTTAGAAAAGGGGTTTTTTCTCCCTTTGGTTAATTTTTTAATTGCAATGGTGAAAATGAGTTGTCTGCTTCTATTTATAGACTTTTTTGGCCTTTTTTTTGCCACTTTTTGACCCCCTTTGTCATTTTTCCGAGATTGGTAATCACTTGATTATGATTCTGAGTTTCTTATTGGATGTTATGGTACCCCTTTTTTCTTTTGGTTTGGTAAATTTTTTGGGGATGGTTCACTTTTTGGTATCCTTTGGTAAAATTCGTTTTTTCCAATTTTTTGCATATAATTTAGGATTTTGTCTCCACTTTTTCCATCTCGTTGTATTTTCCGCTTTGCCATAGGATATACCCCATTGAAGTGTGACACAGAACCTTCATTGTTTCTCTATAAGTGTCGTAATTAGGTGGTAGATCCCACCTTTACATGTATTCCCTAGGTAGATCCTTGTTGCATTTTGGTGTCCATGCCATCATTAATGACTATAGTCTCGTGAGTCCTTGTTAGTCTTGTCATGATTACGAGATTAATCATCATTCGTTTGATGCAACATGTTTTTTTGTCTTTCAAGATCACTTTACAATTCGAAAGCAACATCCGACGAGACTGTATTTATGATTTTTGATCCTGTCTAGATTAACTGAGAAAAGTATCCCCCTGGAGTCTTCTTTAAGCCCTTTTTCGGTCTGGATGGTCAATTTCACGATTAAAGGTATGCTCTAGGAACTTCAGTTCACTAGAAGATTATTCTTGGGCATAATTTTAACCCTTTTTCGTGCCTGAGGGACTAAATCTTCGAAAAAGGAACATTCTCCTTTGTTTTTGGTTATCACCTTTTTCAGGCCTTGGAGATTACTTATGAAAAAGGAACCCCCACGGAGTCCATAGTTAAGCTCTTTACAGACTCCCTAAAATTGAAAATATTGTCAAGTGACATTGTTCCTTCACACTTGTTAAATTGGTCCAGAAGAACATCTATTGGCATGAGTTTAACCCTTTTTCCAGCCTATAGATTATAGCGGAAAAAGGTACACCTCAACAGATTCGTCTCACTGGGAGAGTTCTCCTCAATTACTTTTATACTTTTTTGGGATAAGGAGACTAAAATCAGAAAAAGGTTGTGAGTCCATAGTTAAGCCCTTTTCAGACTCCTTAAAATTGAAAAGATTGTCGAGTTATCTTGTCTTTGTCACACTCGTTAAAACGGTTTTGAATAGGCGTCTTTTTGGTGCATTTTTAACCCTTTTTTGAACCCACTAGACTATCTCCGAAAAAGGTATTCCCTGGATTCTTATTTTACATTTTTTCAGACTCTCTAAATGTGAAAAAATTATAGAGCTTACCTTCTCTGGGCTCATAAAAATTACATTGAAAAGATCTCATTGTGTTTTTCCTAATTGCACTTGCATCTCTACATCTTTGGCCTAATGTTGGCCCCATGTTGCTCTCAACTGAACCTTTGAAGCATGCCTTATATGCAAGCCCTGTAGCACTTTTTTCCTCTGTGACTTGACACCTTGACCCATGAAGGAATTTTATCCAAGTGTTTGTTTCCTGCACATGTCTCCTTGCACTGAGCATTAGTATGTTCCTTGTGCTTGGAACTAGTATGATTTCTTGCAACACTCATTCCTCCTTTGTAACGTAGCATTCTTTTATTATTTTTCAAGTTCTTAAAAAATTGAAAAAGACAAAAAAATCAAATATTCCAAAAAGAGGGGACGAGAAATATGTATTCTTTTTTCAGAAGCACAAATAGTCTCCCTTGGACAAAGCACATCCTTCTGTTTGTTCGTCAAGAATTGGGATCTAGTATGACCTTAGGAAGTTGTTCTCTCTACATAGAGTTGTGTCCTCCTTCATTTGGTTACTCTTCCAAACACATGGAGAGTTTGTGTTTCCTCCTGCATTGTGAACTTATGTCAATGTCATGTTGCCTGATTCTGATCATATTTTGTGCTTTTGTCCAAGGGAGGTTTCACTCAACCCAAGTTGGCCTTTCTACATTTTTTCTCTTTACCTTCATGAGTTGGCCATCTCGAGAGTCCAGTCAAGTCCTGATTCAAAATCGATGAAGTTCTTTGCCTGATCATCGAGATCCTCGTGTCTTTTCCCGACGAGTCATCGAAGACCTCAGGGTAGTGAGTTATACACTCCCATTGTACTCCTACCTGATTTTTAAAGATCTTGAATTTGTTGCTCGATCTATAAAGTCCTCATCTCCAGCCATCATGTGTCACTAGCTTATTGAAGATGGATACTATACTTGTATATCTTTGACTGATTTTGAGATGTAGATCCATTGTGTATTAATCCTGTCTACACTTTATATAGTTATATGACATGGATATGCAGTGTATTTGATTGGAATCCATGATTTAGTTCATCCTAAGCATGGGTATGCCCGCCTCGTAGAGACAATTGTTGTTTTACAGATGGCACCTCATGAAATATGGTCCCGAGCTCTCTCGATTTCGAACATTGGTGAAGATATTGTAATGTATTTCAACCATCAGTTGCTCTTCTAACCTCACACATTAGGGGAAATATGTTATAGCCCTAAAATTCCCTACTCATGCATACATGGCCTTGGCCCTCTTACTTGCATATTTTTCCAAAGCACTGTTGAGAAGCTCTTCATAAAAAAACATTTTTTGGAAGACGTACATGCCCTGCACCATTACAACCCACATACATATGCCTTTTGCACCACTACAGCTCATGTACATACGCATGTTGCATCATTACAGCCTGTGTCTGCTTGCAAAATTTACAAAAAATAAAAAGTTGCAAGGAATTCGTTGAAATTCACGGGCTATTGGAAGTTTCCCAACTAATCCACCTGATATAGCCCATCATCCAACCGAACAACCATCCTTTTGTCATATAAAAGGAGGTTTTGGGGTCTCATTTCACATCTAAGAATAAGAACAATGAAACTCTTCCCGATTTCACTTCCCCTCCTTGCCCAAGATATTGTTGTCATTTGTGATATATTGCCTTAGCATTCCCTCATCAGCCCCTTCTTCCTCCATTTAACCCATTCCCTTCCATAGAAGTGATCAAAAGGTTAAGAGAATAATTTCATTCAAGGTGCACTTGGAGCATGGTAAAGAGGAGCTCGGACTAGGTTCCTAGAATGGTGGCTGACTCAGATTGTAAGGTATAATCTTTGTGTGATGAATAAAAGAATTACATTTTCCTGTCCCAAATGATGGTGTCTTGAGTATTTTATTGATTTATACTTAACATCTAACATCTAACCTTAACTTATGTACAGAATAGCATGCTTGTAGTTCTTTGTTTGCCTATCTTTGGATGCAGTTCAACCTTGGGAGGAGACGTGCAGTCAGTGGAACTTCCAAGCGTGAGGAGATCATCACCGCACGTGGGATCAAAGGTATAGTTACTCGATCTCTTCTCTATTTTCTTTCTTTACATTAGTTTTGGTATGTTTGGGGTAGAATAGAAAATTGATTAACTTTTAGACGGTTATTCTCTCTTTCTACATCTTGAACCCTGGTGTAGTTAAAAGCGGGTTTTCTTGCTAGCACCTTAAAACCTTATGGGTCGTGGTTTCTCCTACAAAATGTCCCCCTGCAGGACTATCATGGATTTACCTCAACACTCTTTCACAATCCTCCTTTTCAAGATATCTTAGCAATACGCCATCATAATTTAATAGGAAAATTATTGAATTAAAGAGATGGTATCATGCAGATTTTATCCTGAGTGCTCTTCTCTCTCTTGGTTTCAGGTATTCAGGATATGTACTGTGATGGAGGAAATAAGAGTCTTGTGCAGGTGGGATGTAAAATACTTCACAACACCATAAGTAAAACTCGTTGTCCCAACCTGAATTCTCAATCTCTATTAGATCTTGGGATTCTACGACTGGATTGCATAGTCCTTGACCCTTGATAATATTTGTCAGTTTAATCTCTAGATCAAATTCTTGGATAACAACCATCCATTTACCTCTTCTTTCTCTCGTTTCATGTTGCGTGAATAGTGAACTAACGGTTGGGTTGGGCACTATGAATTTAGTATTACTCTTCAAGATATAAGGCATGAAGTGTTTTACTGCTTTATAGACGGCGTAGGCTTGTTTGTCAATGGTTGGATAGTTAAGTCTTGACCCTTGTAAGTTGGTGCTTAGGAATGAGACAGGGGCCTCATTGTTTCCATCATCCTTTTGAGTGAGGATTGCAGCTAATGATTGATCTGAAGAAAAAGTGTAGAGGAAAGAGTCCTTACTTAAATCCAAGTTGCATAATGCAGGGGCTTGACATATGGTAGTTTAAATTCTTTCGAAAGATTATTTTCCCTCCTCAGTCCATTTAAATTCCACATCCTTGTGTATCATTCTTTGCATGGGTTTAACTATTTCTACAAAATCCGAGGTGAACTTCCTTACAAATTTAATCTTCCCAAAGAAATATTGCATAGCCTTCTTATTATGAGGGAGGTAGTTAGGAAATTGTTTTTATGCGCTCAGGGTCAATATGGATACCATTTTTAGAAATGATGTGGCTTAGGATTTTCCCTTCTTCCACTCCGAATAAAGTCTTTTTTTAGTTCAAAGATATTCCATAATTTCTGCATCTTTCAAAAAATTGGGTGAGATGAGAAATATGATCATCCCTATCCTTGGATTAAATAGTAACATAATCTAGGTAAACCATCACACATTTGTTAATTAATCCTTGAAATTCCCATCCATGGCTCTTTGGAAAGTAGTTCTTGCATTGATTAATCTGAATGGCATGTGTTTGAAGGAAAATGTTCCCCATTTGGTTCGAAAAGTTTATTTCAATATATCCTCCTATGATACCTATTAGTGAAATTTCTCGTCTGAGGCATGAGAGCGTTCAGGTCTACAAGTGGCACGAGAAGCACCCGAGCGCAGCACGGAAAAAAATCTCGTCTTTTAGCTTCCAAGCAGGTAAGCGGGAAAAGATCATATTTTCAATGATCAGGATCCATCCATAGGAGAAGATCAGCGGTTGGCAGAAAATTGCGGCTAGCGGAGCTGCGCTGGGGTTAGCGCAATGGATAGCACCCATATTGTGTGCAGGGAAGGATAGCAACCGTTCATCCAAAGGACGTGTGGTGCGAGATCTAGTCACGTCGGTGTTTCGGCATTCGGGAGTTCGAAGGGTGAAGGTTCTGTGTTGTCTTATACCTCGAAACCCCGAACCCTAAAAGTGTCGAAGGCACCCAAAGTTGGGCCCGTAGTATTACGGAGAAATCTCAGCCGTCCATCCACAGGAAACACCTGGGGTGCAATTAAGCTCCTCATAATTTCGCCCAGTGGGATTTCGCGGCGCAAGGTGCAAAATCATTGTATTCCTGATGCGCGAGGTGTCGGGAGTGTCCAGGACCCGAGCCCACAGCATCGTCGGGATATTTCAGAACCATCAGATCTAAAGGGACGCATGGCGCCAGATTAAGCCTTCTCGGCGTTTTGCTCATCTCAATTTCAAGAAACAGGGATCATCCCCTTCCTATTCATGAACGTCGAAAGCACCTTTGAGAGTAAACATAGGGTCACATCTTGTGGTCACTGGGGAAAGAAAAGAGTTGCACAAAATGGGCCAAAGGCATCGGGTTTCAGTCACAGAGAGGCCCATCACGACCTCTAGTTTCCATCGGGCCCGACCTCGATCCTGGTTTGTGCTTGGATTAAATGAAGGCAAGAAGGGGTGGTTGAAACCTCTCCTCATTCATTAAGTGTGAGGTATGGAGGGTCTAGCAAGCGGTCTACTCGAGAGGATCCTGTGTACCTATTTTTTCAGAGAAGTCATGTCGAGTTCTCGACTAGCCGGAGGAGGTCTGCACACGCTAGCTTAGTTTTTAATGGCTCAGCTACTCCCCTTACAGGAGCCATGCAGAGTTAAGGTGGCGTCTGACGAAGAGTATCTGTCCAAATTTGGCTGAAGGGACACCAAGCCTTGGATGAATGAGGGCAACTCTGTTAGGCGATTTCCTCTGAGTATATAAACTCAGGCTTTGTATTTTGTAATCTATCAATGGTAGAGTGAAGCTCCCGACTATAAAGTTTTAATAAAAATTCTAGTTTTCTGGTTATGCATCTGTATTTGAGATTTCTTGTTCTATGACAGACAATCTTTCTTACTCCATCTAATTTTCATCTCATACCGAGAGAGTTTGTGATTGACGGATTCGCACGAATTAATGCAATTATGATATGATAAAGGATTTATTGTGGCATCATTGTATTCTTTGGTTTTCTGTGTTTGAATGTAAGAATATATTGTGTTTATATGTCTTCCCCTACAATCTGTTAGAAGCCTGATGTTTACAACAGACCTTTGCATCTCTCTAATACAAGTCTTCCACCTACTCACCCTTACTACAACTCATTGTCTGAAGTTATCTAAGACCTCACTTGCCCAAGCATGCCTAGCCTAGTTTCGGAGTTAGAACCACATCATTTTGAGTTAACTTCCATTCGATCACCCCATTAAACAAATCGTGACACAAACTGGTGGGTTTCGAGCTCTTCTCCTGCTACAATCCAGGGGTGAATTCTGTCGCCAACATTTATGGTGTCGTTGCCGGGGACGAAGTTGAAGATTTTCCCCGGAATTGAACGACATTGAGTCTTTGATTCTGAAGGTGCATCAGGCATCAGAGCCTTTGAAGATTGTTGCTATGCACCTGGTGACTCCATTATGACGACTCCATTGTGGCGAACCTGCTGATTAATTGTGGCTTTCAGAGGCAGACACACGTGGTCTCATCCACAGCTGCCTCTAGCTACACCTGAAACTGATCCAGAGGTGGTTCTCAAAAAAGGAAAGGCCTCTGAAGAAGAAGTCGCTACCGCCGAACCAGGTAATCTTCCATCTCTTTCCGTAAAAACTCCATTTTCTCCTCCTCAGTTTCTTAATAGACCTCCTTCAGAGGTTTCTCGTTTCCTGAATTTTGGAAGTGTACCTACTGAGTTTTCCCCTCCCAGTCTGGGATTGGAGGGAGAAATCCTTGTCACTCCCCTCTCCTCTGAAGCTGTACCTTGGCATAGACCCAAGACCACAGAAGATTTTCCCACTCCTACACAAAGAGGAGCACCTACTGACTTGAGCCCGTTAGCCTTCTCCTTAAATCCCCTTTTATTTCCCATTCCACTTCGGGACTCATTCCCAGTAGCCCCGTCACGAACTCCTTCTCCTCCAGGCTCTCCTCCACCTAATATTCCTATGGCTGGTGCTAATCCCCCTCTAAATAGAATGGATTCCATAGTCACTGCTAGATACACCCCCTTAATCCTACCCCATCCTATGAATCCTCTCCCCGCTGGAGATTACTTGAAGTATATGCCCAAGTTCACTGGGGAAGGGGACGTAACTGCGAAAGAGCACCTGGCTGCTTTCTACAGTTATGCAGATAACCTGAACATTGAAAATGAAGATGTCTGGATGAGAGTCTTCGTCCAGAGCCTGGATGGCGAGGTGAGGAAATGGTTTAGAGGATTGGCCCTCGGATCTATTGCTTGGATCGAAGCCCTGGATAGTGCTTTCCTGAGGTAGTGGGGCGATAGGAAGGATTTCATGTATTACATGACAAAGTTTGGGTATTTGAAGAAGATGGATGAAGAGTCTGTCTCCGACTTCTCCAAAATATTCAATAAGATGTATAACAAAATCCCTGCCGAAATAAAGCCTTCAGAAGCCTCAGCCAAGATTTCTTATGCTAGTGCGTTTGGCCCCAATTTCTGTCTGTTACTGAGAGAAAGAAGATCCACCTCCTTATCTCAAATGCAATATGCGGCCATAGAAGTGGAATCCAATGTATTAGCGGCTGATAGACTAAGAAACAAGGCCGACGTAGACATAAGTAAGGGAAGGTTGGAAGCCTCAACTTCTGGACCATCGGTGCCCCACCCTCAAGTGGATGAACTGACCAAGATGGTGAAGTATCTGTCTGCGGAGATGGAGAGGATGAAGGTGGAAGGGAGGCAAGTATACAAGGGCCCTAAGAATGTCAAAAACAAAGGAGGTTTCAGGAGGCCAAACAATATTATGTCCCCAACAGTGCAAAGAGAGAGGGGAAGAGACAGAGAAGACCAAAAGATTCAGGCCCCTTTTCAAAACAATTTTGTGGCCGAGGGAGAAGAAGGGGAAGCAGATGGGCTTGATCCTGAAATCCATTGCTTTGGAGACACTCCTCCTTTTCCTCATCTGACTCATTCAACATATGAGGAGTCTCTCATGGACAATCATCTAAATGAACTAAGCAAGGGAGTCAAGACTAGCGGTGGCCAAGGCAGGTATGATCTGAGGTCCAAGAAAAAGATTGTAGCACCTTATGTTCCTGAGCAGTCCACTAGAATGGAGAAACCTGCTAATGAAGTAGCTAACAGTCACAGAAGTAAGAATCCCTGACCCATCTCTCCCATAGTCCAGAGTCATGTTCCCGAAATAAGAGAAATTATGAAGCTTACATCTTCTTTTAATTTCGAGCATGAAATCCAAAAGATCAGGATCCTTGTGCCCCTAACTGAATTAATTAAACATGAAGGGTTCAAGAAACGCTTCTCTGAGATTTTACAGTCTGAGACCTCATGCCTTCCCACAGACTCCATCAATTTGCAAGATGAAAATCCTGTAGTTATTCTAGGTCCTATGGTAGAAGACAGGAATGACTCATCCCCTCCCTTCTACACTTCCTTGAACATACATGACAAGGTACTGCACAACTGCTTAATGGATTTGGGGGATTCTCATAACCTCATGCCTAAAACAGTCATGGAATAATTAGGGCTAAAAGTCACCCGAGCCTATCGTGACCTCTATTCCTTTGACTCCAGGAAAGTTCAATGTCTCGGGGTTATCAAAGACCTGGTCGTGACCTTGTTTCAGTTGCCCATGAAAAGTGTGTTCATGGATATTGTAGTGGTTGATGTCCCCCCCAAGTTTGGTATGTTGTTATCAAGATCTTGGATAAAAAGACTGGGGGGAACTTTGCAGATGGACCTAACCTATGCTACTATCCCAATGTTTGGGGGAGAACATAGGAGGCTATACAGACAAGCCCAATTGGCCTATATAATCATTGATGAAGCCAATCCTACCAACCATCCCATTTTTGCCTTGGACACTGATTTAGGATCCAGTTTACTGCAACTCACCCATGCTCTCAAAACTCCTCTTAAACTCAGAAAGTAGCCCACCCCTCCTCATGAATTTCCTCCCTCCATCACCCCCATCTGGAAAAAAAAATTTGATGGAGCCTGTTCCAGGGAAGGCGCTAGTGCTGGGGTGTTGTTTGTGTCACCTTCTCAGGAAACCATTTCCCTGTCATATAGGCTAGAATTTGAAACCACCAACAATATGACAGAGTATGAAGCTCTTGTTCTGGGTATGAGGGCTGCAAAAGAAATGAGAATTAAAGAGATAGCAATATTTGGAAATGCTAAGTTGATCATCCAGCAAGTCAGAAATGCCTACCGTACTAATAATCCTCGGCTCATAAATTACAGAAATGAGGTATGGGACCTGATTGATAGTTTCTTCTTGGCCTTTAACATTTCTTTCATTCCGAGGGGGGAAAATACTTCAGCCGATTCTTTAGCTGTCTCGACTAGTTTTCTCAAAGTTCCTCTGCCACCTATGGTCAAATCTAATGTTGAAATAAAATATAGGCCCTCTGTACTAGACAATGTCAAGCATTGGCAGGTATTCGAAGATGATATGGAAATCGAGAAATTTCTCCAATATGTTGATGAATTTTCTATGTTGCACATTGATCAGGATCCTGATACGGAAGATGACCCTCACCCTGAGGTGTTTTTAAATAAAATTGCTAACCACTAGATCATTCAGCTACCTAGCAATCACATTCCGAGGGGACTAATTCCTTTAGAAATATTGTTCGATGAGAATGATGTAGCAGTAAAGGGTAGGGTTTCAGGTGAAGATGTTGATACAACCGAGTGCAACATTGGCACACTGGAGGAGCCTAAGTTTGTCAAGCCGTCAAGGATTTTAACCACAGAACAGAGGGCCAAATATACTGAGTTGCTAAGAGAATTTGCAGATGTGTTTTCTTGGACCTACGAAGACCTCAAGACATATGACACATCCATCATTGAACACAAGATCCCACTGAAGGAAGGGGCTAAGCCATTCAGGCAGAAGCTAAGGCAGATAAATCCCATGTTGTTGCCTATCATGGAGAAAGAAGTGAAGAAGTTGTTAGAGGCCCAGATCATCATCCCCTTGAGATATTCCGAATGGGTGGCCAATTTGGTTCCAGTAAGGAAGAAAAGTGGAGAAATCAGGTTTTGTGTCGATTTCAGGAACCTGAACAGGAGCTCAAATAAAGACAATTATCCCCTGCCCAACATGGAACACATATTGCAGAGGGTAACTGGTGCATCTAGGATTTCCATGATCGATGGTTTTTTTGGTTATAATCAGATATCGGTCATGCCTGAAGACAGAGAAAAAATAGCCTTCACCACTCCTTGGGGCACATTCATGTATGCCAAAATTCCATTTGGACTGATGAACGCATGGACGACATTTCAGCGAGCCATGGACATAGCCTTCATCGGGGAGAAAGATAGGTTTGTGGTGATCTATCTAGATGACATAACAGTTTTCTCCAGGTCTGACAAAGAGCACTGATGTCACCTGAGAAAGGTTTTTTCGAAGTGCCGGAGGTTTGGCCTTTCCCTAAATCCCAAAAAATATTTGTTTTCTATGGAGGAGGGGAAGCTATTAGGCCATATAGTATCAGCAGAAGAAGTGAGGATTGATCCTAGTAGAGTGGAGGAAATTCGGACCTTGTCGCTTCCTAGGTCTAAGAAGGAAGTTCAGGCCTTTTTGGGGAAGATTAATTTTCTGAGGAGATTCGTCTCGAATTTTGTTGAGCTGGTGAAACACATCACAGCTATGCTCAAGAAGGGAAATGAAGTAAAATGGATAGTCGGATCCAGGGAAGATTTTTTCCAAATAAAAAGGGCATTGACTGAGGCATCTGTGCTGATCAGTCCTAACTATTCCAAAGATTTCTTAATCTTCTCTTTTGCTTCTTTTGATACAGTAGCAGCGGTCTTGTTGCAGAAAAATGAGGAAGGGTGAGAGCAACCCATCACCTTCTTCAGCAAGGCATTAAGAGATGCAGAGGTCAGGTATGAAATCATGGAGAAACAAGCCTATGCCTTAGTGAAATCTCTCAGGCTTTCAGAGTCTATGTCTTGCACTCAAAAGTGACCGCATACGTTCCTTCAGCCTCTGTGAAGGACATCCTTGTACAGCGTGACATTGATGGGAAGAGGATTAAATGGATAGCCAAGATCCTGGAATTTGACTTGGATATAAGGCCTACCAGATTGATCAAGGGTCAAGGCTTAGCCAAGTTGTTGGCTGAAGCTAATCGCAAAGCTTTGGGGGTGGATTTTGTCAATGAAAAATCAGAAAATTAGCAGAATCAGTTGTCCGACGTAGGCCCTCAAACAGAACCCTTGTTGGCTCGATGTCCTTAGTATAAGGATGTCATATATTTTCTATAGGAGTTGCGGGCCCCAGATGGCCTGCAAAGAAACAAAGCAAGAGCTATGAAGCTCAAGGCAGTCAGGTATTGCCTTATTGATCAAATTTTATACTGGAAAGACCCCCTAGGAGTTCTTTTAAAATGCATGGGTCCACAAGAGGCCGACAAGATCATGGTTGAATTTCACAGCGGCCTATGTGGAGGGAACCATTCCTGGAAGACCACGGCCCACAAAATTCTCAGAGCTGGGTACTACTAGCCCACCTTGTTCGCTGATGTCCATATAAGTTTTAGAGCCTGTATCACATGCCAAATATTTTCAGGAAAGAAACAACTCAAGTCCCTGCCTTTAAAGCCTGTAGTTATTTTGGGACCTTTCCAGCAATGGGGCCTAGATTTTATTGGAGAAATCCACCCTGCTTCCAGTGGGAAGCACAGATGGATCCTGACTGCCACAAACTTCTTTACTAGGTGGATTGAAGCTATCCCCACCAGGAGTGCCTCCCACAAGGTAATCATTGGATTCCTGGAAGACCTCATCGTAAGGTTCAGTTGCCCAAGGAAGATTGTTACTGATAACGCAACCTCTTTCAAGGCTGAGCCGTTAGTCAAGTTCTGTGAACAATTCGGGATCAAACTGATTCACTCCACCCCATACTATCCCCAGGGAAATGGTTTAGTAGAATCCTCCAACAAAAGTCTGATAAGGATTATCAAAATATTATTGGAGGACAACAAAAGGGCTTGGAATTTGAAGCTGAAATTCACTCTATGGGCCGATCGGGTGACCACAAGGAGATCTATAGGAATCTCCCCTTTCCAGTTAGTTTACGGAGCAGAAGCCGTCCTCCCGTCTCAGTTGGCTATTCCCGTAGTGAAATTCTTCAAGGATTGTCAAGAAGATCCCAATGACATGATCAGAAGGATTCATCAACTGGTAGAAGTCCAGCAGGCCAGAGAGAAGGTAATGATCAGAATTCAGGATCATCAGCAGATGACCAAGCAGGTATTCGATAAGAAGGCCAAAAAGGAGGGGTTCTAGATAGGAGACCTGGTGCTGAAATGGGATGCTCCTAAACAAGATAAGGGCAAGCATGGAAAATTTGAAGCCCTGTGGATCGGGACCTTCAAAATCTCTGAGGTTTTCTCAAATAACACATATCGGTTGCAGGATTTGGAGAGTGAAGAAGTTTTCAACAGCCCAGTAAATGAGCATTTTCTGAAGAGATGTTTTGTCTGAGCCTTCGATGGCTCCTTTGTTTGTAAATATTGTCCTTTTGGTTCCTTGTTTATTTTTATTTTTATCTTTCGGCTTAATAAGTGACTCCATAGCCCAACAACAAGGCACTGAAACTGCAAAATGAGTCCATAGAGAATCACAGGGACGACTCTATCCCCCATGGAGCCTAATGTTAGTGACATTTCTCATCCAAGGCATGAGAGTGTTCAGGTCTACAAGTGGCGCGAGAAGCACTCGAGCGCAGCACGGAAAAAAATCTCGTTTTTTGGCTTCCAAGCAAGTAAGCGGGCAAAGATCATATTTTCAACGATCAGGATCCATCCATAGGAGAAGATCAGTGGTTGGCAGAAAATCGTGGCTAGCAGAGCTATGCTGGGGTTAGAGCAATGGATAGCGCCCATATTGTGTGTAGGGAAGGATAGCAGTCGTCCATCCAGAGGACGCGTGGCGCAAGATCTAGTCACGTCGGTGTTTCGACATTCAGGAGTTCGAAGGGTGAAGGTTCTGTGTTGTCTTATACCTTGAAACCATGAACCCTGAAAGTGCCGAAGGTACCCAAAGTTGGGCCTGCAGTATTATGGAGCAATCTCAGTCGTCCATCCACAGGAGACACCTGACACGCGATTAGGCTCCTCGTCATTTTGCCCATCATGATTTTGAGGTGCAAGGTGCAACATCGTCGTATTCCCGATGCACAAGGTGTCGAGAGTGTCCAAGACCCGGTCCCATAGCATCGTCGGGAGATTTCAGAACCATCAAATCTAAAGGGACATGTGGTGCCAGATTAAGCCGTCTTGGCGTTTCACTCATCACAATTTCAAGAAACAGGGATTAGCCCCTTCCTATTCCTGAATGCCGAAAGCTCCTTTGAGAGTAAACACAGGGTCACATCCCATGGTCACTGGGGAAAGAAAAGAGTTGCACAAAAGGGGCCAAAGGCATCGGGTTTCAGTCACAAAGAGGCCCGTCACGACCTCCAATTGCCATCGGGCCCAACCTTGATCCTGGTCTACGCTTGGAGTAAATGAAGGCAAGAAGGGGTGGTTGAAACCTCTCCTCATTCATTAAGTGTGAGGTATGGAGGGTCTGGCAAGCGGTCTTCTCGAGAGGATCCTGTGTAGCTATTTTTTCAGAGAAGTCATGCCGAGTTCTCGACTAGCCGGAGGAGGTCTGCACACGCTAGCTTAGTTTTTAATGGCTCAGCTACTCCCCTTATAGGAGCCATGCGCAGTTAAGGTGGTGTCTGACGAAGAGCATCCGTATGAATTCAGTTGAAGGGACACCAAGCCTTGGATGACTGAGGGCACCTCTGTTAGGCGATTTCCTCTGAGTATATAAACTCAGTCTTTGTATTTTGTAATCTATCGATGGTAGAGCGAAGCTCCTGACTGTAAAGTTTTAACAAAAATTCTAGTTTTATGGTTATGCATCTGTATGTGAGATTTCTTGTTCTATGACAAACAGTCTTTCTTACTCCATCTAATTTTCATCTCATACCGAGAGAGTACGTGATCGACGGATTCGCACGAATTAATGCAATTATGCTATGATAAAGGATTTATTGTGGCATCATTGTATTCTCTGGTTTTCTACGTTTGAATGTAAGAAGATCTTGCATTTAGATGTCTTCCCCTACAGTCTCTTAGAAGCCTGATGTTTACAATAGACCTTTGCATCTCTCTGATACAAGTCTTCCCCCTACTCACCCTTACTACAACTCATTGTCTGAAGTTATCTAAGACCTCACTTGCCTAAGCATGCCTGGCCTAGTTTCAAAGTTAGAACCACATCGTTTTGAGTTAACTTCCATTCGATCACCCCATTAAACAAATCGTGACATAAACTGATGGGCGTCGGGCTCTGCTCCTGCTGCAATCCAGGGGTGACTTCCGTCGCCAACAATACCAACAACTAGTTGTATCTTGAGAACCCATCCATAAGTGAGAAAATATATGCTCCTGATATGGTCTGTAGAAGTTTTTCCATGGGGGGAATAGGGTAGTTATCTTATGTGAAATCGCTATTCAAATTTATGAAGTCCACACATAAGTGAATCTCCCCAAAAAAATTCTACAAAATAGGTACCATATTGGCTACCCATGTAGAGTTCCTTACTTGCAATATTATCTTTACATCTAACAATTTATTAAGTTCTTTCTGCATAAAGGGTTCTAGATATGGATGGAATTTTCTTGTCTTTTGTTGGAAAGGCTTGACCTCAAGTCTTAGTGGGATAGTGTGTTGAATTCCTAGTATCATAAGCTTTCAAATCCTGATAAGACCAAGTGAACACATCATGATACTCTTTCAACAACCTTAGGTGGGCCTTCTTTTCTTCAAGGGGCAGTGATCTCCTGAGGTTAATGTTTCATGGGTTATCATTAGTTCCTAGATTTATGACTTCATAGGATGGACACGAACTGTTAGTTTTTGTATTTTTTGGCTTTTAAAATTTCTCTCGTAAGTCAAACAGGTTTTCAAGACTAATTACTTCGCATGGAATAGTGTGGAGTTTAGGTTGGATTGAGTTCCTTGTTGAAATATCGATTGTCATTAATATCAACCCTTGAAAAAGTACGGTAACCCCATGGTATGGTTATGGAAACCGAATTTGATCAAGGAAAAGGGTCATGAAGTATAGTGTAAATTCCAGTAAATCACTCATGGATGGATAATCCTCATCATTTCGTTTCCGGTGATATGTGGTATACCACGTGGTTCCTCACAGTTGAGGAATTATGGCCTTGAGATTTTGGAAACCCCAAAGAATGGTTAAGAAGCCCCTATTTGGTTACGAGTCAATTAATGAAAGGATAAATTAGTTGTAGCAAGAAATTCAAGAAGCCATAAATTCAGGGAAAGTGGTTACCTAGAAAGGGTATAAATACACCTCAATAAGTCATTCACAAGTACATTTACTCACTTATTCTATTGAACATTTTCTAGTGAACTAGTGATATATTGAAAATTTTTACGACGATAATTTTTGAGGTAGCGAAGAGTGAGAAGTGTGGGAGTTTTAACATCGCAGAGGAGAGCAGGAAATTCTAAGGAAACCCTAGCTCAGTTGACCATATGGGTAAGACTACTAGTGTCCCGCAAGGACCCCACGAGTTGCACAGTACCTATCACACAAGGCCCCACGAGACAAGGACAAGACAATTTTGGGGATATGTTGGTACCAGATCCCTAAAATCAAAGGAAAGTTTACAAGTTTGTGTTACAATGTCTCAAGTCAGCTACAGAGGTATAGGTATGTTTATCAGTATGTTTTGAAGGTTATATGTTGGTTATGGCTATGGTACATGCTTGAGGCATGTTTGGTATATTGTTGAGGCATTGGCACTTGATTGAGGTACATCTTGGCTACATGGTTGAGTGAGGTATACTCTTGCATCTAGTTTGGCACATGACATGATTGATATGGTTCATGTCTTTGAAATATTGGTAGTTGGTTGAGGTATACATTTGATGTATGGTGGAATATGCATGAGGCACATGCTTTGGTTATTTGAGACACTCTATTAATGATATGGTACAGGTCTATACTTGATTGATGTTATGGAATATGTTTTATTCATATTTAGCATATGGTACATGATTTGATTAGATACTCATCATTGATGTTATGGTTGTAATATCTTATAGTTCATGATTGAGGCATGTAATAGTACATGTGTTGGTACACAGTTGATGCATGGTATGGTACAGGTTCTTATTGTGGCACATGGTTGAGACACAAACATGTTTTTGATCAGTTACAAGGTGATGAGATAGAGACAATGATAGAGACAGTGAGAGTGATAGTGATAGATTAGATACAATGACAAGTTGACAGTGACAGATATTGTGGTAGTGACAATTGGTCTACACTTATATTTTAGGGCGGCAGGATGAGCCAAGGAAAGGGAGTTGTAGCTTCCTTTTGATTGGTGTCGGAGAACATGGGGATTTGGAGCTTCCTTCAGGTTGGAGCCTGATAATCAAGGGGTTGTATCCTCCTTCTAGTTGGAGACAGAGAATTCATGGAGTTTTAGATTCCTTTGGGTTGGATCCTGTAAATGGGGGGTTGTATCCTCCTTTCAGTTGCAACTAGAGAATTGACAAGTTGGTGCTTCCAATGAATGTACTCTTTTGATATATAAGAAAAGCATTCTATGGTTTTTTCCCATTTGTGTTTCCACATAAATTATGGTGTATTATGTATCCTATGTGATATTGTTGGTGTGATGTTGATTAGCATTATATTTTTCATGATATTGAATGATAATGATAAACTGTTGAATATTGTTGAAGAATACATATTGTGGTTAAAATTAATAAAAGTTCTCATACTGATTCACCCCCACCCCTTTCAATATTCCAACAATTGGTATCAGAGCAGGTCCTTCAAGAAGAAGTATAACCACTGGAAGGAGACCATGGAATACACTAAGATTGGAGCACTAGTATTTGATGGACATAACTATGCCTTCTGGAACAAAAGGATGAAAACCTTTTTATAGGCACAGGTATTTGATGTTTGGTAGTCAGTAGTAGATGGATATACAACACTAGCCACTCCCCCAACTGATAAATATGGAAAGAAACTCGGCGATAATAATTCAAGGCACCATTTTGAGCAGTGTGGTTGATTTAGTATTTGTCCAAGTCATGCATTGTGATTCTGCAAAGGATCTTTGGGATAAGCTTCAAAATACTTATGAAGGAGATGCCAAATTCAAGGGAGCTAAACTTGAAACCTTTACAGCTAAGTTTGAACAATTGAATATGAAGAAATTGCATCCTACTTTATGGGAGTTGATGAAATAGTGAATACTATTAAAGGTTTGGGAGAAGAGATGAAGGAATCAGACATTGTTCAAAAGGTACTAAGGTCTCTCCTAATGATATTTTATCCAAATATTTCATCCCTATAATAAAGAGCAGACCTAGTTACTTTGAGCATGGACAAGCTACATGGGATACTCACAACCTATGAATTGAGGACAGAGCAAGAAAATCCAATCATGAAAGAAGCAGCATTCAAGGCATCCAAGAAGACAAAGAAGAATGAACAGAACCCAAATTCAAATCCAATTTGTAGCTGCAGTGATGATTCAAATGATTCATAGAAGATGAAGAAATGGAAAACTTCGTGAGAAAGTTGAAAAGAGGAACTGACAAATACATAGGTATGTTTCCATTAAAATTCTTTAATTTTGGTGGTATTGGTCATTTTTCTTCTAAATGTCCTTATGCTAAGAATAAGATAGCAATGAAGAAAGAGACCCTAAGAAGAAAAATCAAAATCAAAAGGGAGAGAAGAGAAGAAACAAAAAGAAATTCTTCAAGAAAAGTTTCTACTCAAAGGAAGATAGTTCCTCATCAGATGAAGATGAGGATAGTGACAGTGATTCAGAAAGAGTACTCTTCATTGCAGTAGAAGATGATGAAGAAGATTCCAAAGAAGAAGGCAAAGTCGATCTCAGAGGAGAAATAATTAGTGCCCTAGAAGAACTAAGGAAAGAAAGAAAGAAAAACAAGTCACTCACGGTAGAGTTAAATACAAAAGAAGGATCTCAGAATACCAACTCAGAAGAATTTGAGAAAATTATCACAAAGCTAAAAATCCAAGTAGAAGAAGACAAAAGAATTGAAGAAGCACACAGAATTCAATTGGAAGAAAAGGAGAATATGATTGAAGGCTTGGAAGAAGAAATAGTCACTCTAAGAAAATATCTTCATAAGAAAGATGTTCAGCAAAATAACACCAAAATATTGGATGAAATCATCAGCAGTCAAAGGTCATGCTATGACAGGCCTGGGCTAAGATACAACCAGATGCATACAGAGAAAGGCTCGAGATCCAAGACAACATAACAGGAGGAAGAACAAAGAATATATGCATAAATAGTTAGAGGTTCTTCTAAGAAATAATAAGGCAAGAAGATCCGAGAACAAGATCATAGAGAAACTACACCACCTAGAAGATTCATAATTCAGAATCAGCAGTAGCCAACAATAGAAATACCTCAATAAGAAGAAGGATTCATAAGAGCAATTCCATTCAAAAGATCTTCCACCTCTAGGTATCAAACTATTTTTCTTGGATAATGTTATTCGTGTAACAATTTTTGGCACAAAGTTGTAAATTGTAGGGCCTATGCCAAGAATAGAAGAAGCTATGAAGGCTACTCAAATAATAACTATCCAAGAATACCTCATGAAACATAGAACATAAACTACAATAGATTTGGATCATTGAGTGATGAAGAAGAATGCTACAAGTGCAACAATTTTGGTCACATGGCCAAAGATTGTAGACTGATTGTTCCTCCAATAGAATCAAAAAATAATATCAACAATCACAAAAAAGAACCACAAAGGATATGGATAAGGAATCAAGATCAATTCAACATTGAGGAATGCATGCTTGCTCTACAAGTTCAACACAAGAAAACTAGGTGGTATGTTTATAGTGGTTGTGCAAAGCATATGACAGGTGACAAGAACAAGTTCCTAACTCTACATAAGGAAAGAGATGGATCAATTTCATTTGGCAATGACAACTCAGCCAGAATTATAGGAAAAGGCAGAGTCAATCTTGGAAGCAAAGATGCCAAGGAAGAAAATGTTGTATTGGTCAAATACATGAAGCACAATCTACTAAGTGTAAGTCAAATGTGTGATCAAGGACACAAACTTTTGTTTGACTCAGAAAAATGTGAGATAAGGAAAGTAGGATCAGGCAAGTTGGTGGCTACATCTATAAGAACACCAAAAAACATATATGTACTGAATGAAATTTGAAAGGAAAGATTTTGTTTAGGAAAGAAAAATGAAATTTGGCTCTGGCATAGAATAATGGGTCACATGTGTAAATGTGTTGAACCTACACATAATAGATCTAGTTAGGAATTGACATATATAGTTGCAGAGAAAATAGAAGAAAAGAGAAGCAGGAGAGAAAGAATGGAAGAATTTTCATTAACCAAATGAATGAACGATAATTTACACATGATATACTTTGTATAACTCAACCAATGCACACTAGAGGAGAAGCCAATGTGCCATAGTGGTGGTCTAGAGTGATATGGACACATGCCAACAATTAAGGGAGTAAATTTCCACCTAGTATATTCTCTATGGAAGTTACAGGAATGAACTACCACCTAGATGAGTTAACTAGTCTATCAGTCTTCAGTTAACTGACTAAAATAGAGTGAAGTGAGGAGGAGATCAAGGAATCATGGGTCATGTCTTATTTTGGTGATGATCCCAAGGACAATGCACATTATCTGGTGATTATCTCAATGTTGCATGGTGATAATCCCAATGTAGCATCTAGACTCCACTCTACTGATCAAACTGAAATGAAAACTGAAGAGAATTCCTAAAATATAGGAGACTGAATAATGACTAATAAACATAGGAAAAACCTTAGGAAAAACAAATCCTAGTTGTGTTTGAAGTAACTCCAACACCCCCCCCCGGAAACATCACTATGGTGAAAATAAAGAATGGTTCCTGGCAACAAGGCCATGTTAGGTACCCAAATACAAAAGATACACTGAACTAAAGAAAGGAAAGAGAGAAAAACTCATGGGAAACCTCCCCCCCCTCCCCCTCAAGGTGCAATGTATGTAAAAAGAAGAATTGACAATTGTTAGGAAAATGTATCCTTCACTCCAAGATGACTACAAAGAGAATGGAACTTCTGCTCAGTGAAGGTCTTAGTGAATATGTCTGCAGACTATTCTGCAGAACGATAGAAATGAAGCTCGATGATCCCGTCGTGTACTAAGTTCTGGATGTAGTGCATGTGGATCTTGATATTCTTCATCTTTTTCCTCTGAAATGGATCTCTGCAGAACTTCAGAGTGCTCTAGTTGTCACACCAGATGACGATCGGTTGATGAAACTGAATGCCAAACTAAGTGATAAAATGTTGTAGCCACATAGCCTGAATGGTTATGCTAACTACCCCTTTGTACTCTGCCTCGACTGAAGAGAGAGAAACAGAAGCCTACTTCTTACTCGACCAACAGATAGGCCCGAAACCAAGACTGAGTGAGTAACCAGATGTGGGCTTGTGATCAATGTTATCACTAGCCCAGTTAGAATCAGTGAACCCAATGAGGTCCAATGTAGATTATGTTGAATAGTGAATCCCAAAGGTGATGGTTCCCTATATGTATCGAAGGATACGCTTTTCATCCTTCCAATGTAGCTCATGGGGCTCTTTCATGAACCTGGAGACTGCGCCAACTGCATAGGAGAGGTCTAGTCTAGAGTGTGTGAGATACAACAAGCTCCCAATTATTTGTCTGTACAGTGTGTTTCCAACCAATGGAGTGTCCCCGCCATCCTCAAGTCTGACTCCTGATAAGAAATGAGTCAGGGAAGACTTGCAGTTTGTCATGTGAAATCTCTCAAGGAGATCTCATGCATACTTTGCATGAGATAGTTTGATGCCTAATGCATCCTGATTGATCTTGATTCCAAGGAATAAATGTAGTCGACCCTTGTCCGTCATCAAGAACCTATCATGGGAATCCTCTTAACTGCAGCAATCGTCAAGCAACCAATGATCAACAAATCATCAACATAACGAACTAGGAGTAGAAGTGAATTGGTCATCTTGAGCATGTAAAAATTTGGGTCTGATTTACAATGTACACAATTCTGTGACAATAGGTAGGATTCCATATTGGCGTATCATGTCCTTAGAGCATGCTCGAGTCCACAAAAATATTTCTTCAGTCGACAGACCAAAGATGAATCTTGCACAAATCCCTGGGGTTTCTCCATATAGATCTTCTCAGAGATATCGTCGTGAAGAAATGCATTATTCACGTCCATCTGATGGACTTCCCATCCCTTGGCTACCGCAATGGAAAGTGCCAAATGTATGGAATCCATCTTCACTACTGGAGAGAAGGTCTCATCATAGTAAATGCCATGCACCTGATGAAATCATTTGGAAACTAGCATGGCTTTGTATATGCTAATCTTTCCATCCGTTGCACTCTTGGTCCTATAGACCCATATGCACCTGACAATTTTCCTTCTAGAAGGAAGGGGAACCACATCCCAAGTCTGGTTCTCGAGGAGGGAGTTGTTCTCCTCCTGCATGGGGGATTCCCAAAAGGGATTTTCAACAGCCTTGCCATAAGATTGTGGATCTGAAGACTGAACCAAGAAAATATGCATGGGTGGAAATGGTTCAGTGGCAGTGAGTGCAAGAGGAGGATCCTCGAAATCAGATTGAGTCCTCCTAGTATCAGTTGGATCCCCAATAAGATCCCTTGCATCCTGAAGAGTAGTCTGAGCCCACTTGGGCCTTGGTTCAGGCTCTACATATGCATCTACATGCACTGACTCTGCATCTAATTGTACTAACTCTGTATTTGTATCATCTAAATCCTTTGAATCAGAACTCTCATTTGAATAAGAGTCAGCATGTGCATGCTTATCTTCTCTGACATGTGGAAGAACAAAGGTGTCTTCATGCGGTTTTTGAGGTACATGCGAGACACTTTCCTTGAATTGGACACTTCTCTCAATGATGAGTCGATCCAAGGAAATATCAATAAGTTTGTATCCCTTCACATCATTGAGGTATCCAAAAAATATACACTATGTGCTATGTGGATCAAGTTTGATCCTCTTTTTCAGAGGGAATCTGATCCCATGCACGTGAACTGAAAATGCGGAAGTGGGTCACTTATGGTTTGAGGCTACTACAAGCCTCATAGGGGGTCTTATCCTTGACAGATCTATGAGGAGAAATGTTTTGGATATAGGTTTCACAATTAAGTTCTTCAGCTCATAATCTTTATGGAAGTGACTTTGCATGTAGCATGCAAGATGGCATCTCTTTTAGAGATCTATTTTTCCGCTCAGCAACATTGTTTTGTTGCGGAGTATAGGGAACCGTGTGCTGCAACTGAATCCTTGCCTCATGACTAACTTTTTGGATCTCATGGTTGACATACTCTCCCTCATTATTAGTTCGAAGGATTTTTATTTTATTTCCTGACTTTGTCTCAACAAAGGCTTTGAAATATTTGAGGTATTGAAAGACCTCTGATTTTTGCCTAAGAAAGAAAATCCATGTGAAGCGTGAGAAATCATCAAAAAAAATGAGCACGTACCTTGATTTTCTAATTGATGGATGCATAAAAGGGCCCATGAGATCACTATGGATAAGATCTAAAGGAGAGGAAGCTCTCTGAATATTTCCTTTGTCGAATTTCTCTTGAGGGTGTTTTCCAAGAACACATCCCTCACAAATTCCTTTGGAGAAGTGGATGTCAGGTAGACCATCAACCATTCTATGCTTGTTATTTTATTTATATATATCTGAAATTTAAGTGCCCAAACCTTCTGTGCCATATCCTACTACTTTCATCAGCATGGGTAAGCAGTAATGCATAATCTGGCTCAATAAATTCAGAAAATGTGTACAGTCTAGATTGATGATTTACCTCACTAGTATAAACCCTGAAATTGGTTTGCATGTCATAGATATCCACTTCATCAGGTGTGAATGTGACTCTCTTTCTGGTTTCAGAGTTAGTCATCAGATACACGGAGAGAAGATTGATGGAAAGTTTGGGAACGTGCAACACATTCTCGAAGCTCTTGTTTGTGAGTTCAATCCTTCCTTTGTCGGTGACCTCGACTGGAGATTTGTCCCCCATAAGAATAGGAGGACCTTTGCATGCATACAATGAAGAATAGACCTATTTTGTGGCATTCATATGGTGTGATGCTCCTAAATCTACAATCCAAGCATCGGGAGAGAAGTTGATGGAAATCAAAGCATGGATAAAATTGCCTTTCTTGGGATTATGATCTTCTGGCTTCTTCTTCTTGGAACCCTCAAGGATGCGATCTCCAAGGTTATTTTGATAAAGTATTTGGGTCATTAGATCTATCTGTTTCTTCATACATGCGAATTTTGGATGGAATCATTTATGGCAGTAAGAGCATTTCTCCCCTTTTCTTCCCTTTCCACCTTTGGATCTGGAGGCATCGTTGAAGGGTTTTGAGTACCCTTCCTTCTTTGGATTTTCATGTTCTTTCCTTTTGTATTTATATTTAGATTTTTTATATTGATGACCACTTCCATCTTGCACAGTAAGTGCATGTGCCTTTGGGCCTTTGATTTTTTCCCATGTTGATGAGCTTGCTCTGCTCTTGTGTCAAAGACTTGATAAAGTCCTCAAGAGAGAGCATCTTCCAGGTAGATCCAGATGCAAATATAATTAAATGAAATGTGGATGCAAACATTGAGTATTCTGGACCAATTTTGGAGAGAATGGTGAGAACCATCTATTTCTCCTCCTTAGATTTATCAACCCCGCAAGCCTTGAGTTGTGACAACAAATCCTTATATTTGGTAAAGAAATCTTGGAGATTGTCTAATATTTTTGGATCCAACGTGATCAATTCCACCTCGAGCATGTGTCCCCTCATCTCATCTTGTTTTCCAAAAATCCCTTCCATGGTGGTCCAGGCTTCATTGGGGGTTTTACAGGAGGATATGTGAAAGAGAAGTTCAAGAGAAATGAGACTGCATATTGTTCTAAACGCTTCATCCATTAAATTTAGATACTTGGATTTTTCTAAGGCTGATGTTAGTTCTACCTCTGTGTTCATGGTTAATATGTACAATCCTCTGCTTCGAAGATGCATTATCATATTTTCCTTCCATGCAAAGAAGTTGTAAGGTGTAGGAATGAATTATTTTGGAAATTCCATTTTTTCGTTGTCTTCAATCTTCGGTACCTGCAAAAATAATTTTGTGTGTCTTTTCCCTAGCAGTCTGTCAGCTCTAATACCATGTAAATGTGTTGAACCTAGAAAGAATATATCTAGCTGGGAATTGACATACATAGTTGCAGAGAAAGTAGAAGAAAAGAGAAGCAGGAGAGAAAGAATGGAAGAATTATCATTAACCAAATGAATGAATGATATTTTACACATGATATACTCTATATAAATCAACCAATGTGCACTGTAGGAGAATCCAATGCACCATAGTGGTTGTCTAGAGTGATATGGACACACACTAGTAGTTACGGGAGTAAACTACCACCTAATCTAGTCTCTCAGGAAGATACGGGAGTGAACTGCCATGTAGTTGAGTTAATTATTCTATCAGTATTCAGTTAACTAACTGAAACAAAGTGAATTGAGGAGGAGATCAAGGAATTATGGGTAATGCACTAGTCTGGTGATGATCCCAATTTTTCATGGTGATAATCCCAATGTAGCATCTAAACTCCACTCAACTGATCAAATTGAAGTGAAAACTGAAGAGAATTCCTAAAATATAGGAGACTGAATAATGACTAATAAACATGGGAAAAACCTTAGGAAAAAAAAATCCTAGGTGTGTGTGAAGTAACTCCAACAACATGAACTTTGATAATCTTGTCAAAATCAGCAGATAAGAAGCAGTAAGATAAATGCATGAGATTTCAAAGCCAACGAATACTTTATGTAAGCATTGTCTATAGGGAAAACAAACTAGTACCAAGTTCAAATCAAAAGAGTACTACACGAGAAAACTACTAGAGATTGTACATACTCATCTATGTGGACCGAAAAGAATGAATGGATTGAATGGTGAACAATACTTTATGTTATTGGTTGATGAATACACAATAATGACTCCAATTTTATTTCTCAAGAAGAAGTCATAGGCTTTCGAACACTTCAAGATATACAAAGAGATGGTTGAAACTAAGACAGGTTTGAAAATCAAGTTATTGAGATCACACAATGGAGGAGAATTTACATCAAAGAAATTCATGGACTTCTGTGGAAAACATGGAATAAAAAGATAGTTCTCAACAGCCAGGACTCCTTAACAAAATGGAGTTTTCAAAATGAAGAACAGAATAGTACAGGATGAAACACATTTTGATCAAGTATCACTTTCTACGAGAACAAGCTACAGAGAAGAACATCAAGCTATAGTACATTGGGACAAAAGAGTAGATTGCAAATATCTTCACCAAACCTCTTTCAAAGGAAATTTTCAAGTATCTTTGATAGAAACTTGGGGTAGTTTCTACCCCATAGTGATCCACACAACATTAAGCACAACAAGATAGGGGAGAGAAGAAGAATACATGAAGAGTCCAAGTAAAGAATATTTTGAATGTTTTTCATATACATCAAATATTTACATGAGGAAGCACCATGAATAGAAATAAGAGGCTTGTAGGTAGAGGGAGAATCCCTTAGGAGAGTTACCATTTCCCATTGATGTCAAATGGGGAGAGAAGGAACAAAGGCATGGAAATGGAGAGAAGTAAAAGATGCATGAAGATAGGGGGAGAGATGGTCATGGGGGAAGCATGAGAAGGATAATGAGTGTTCCCATGCCAAGTGTTTCCATCAATGTCAAAGCGGGAGATTTTTGAAATATTGGTTGTGTTTGATGTCAACCCTTGAAGAAGTACATTAACCTCATGGTATGGTTATGGAACTCGAAGTTGGTCAAGGAAAAATTCCATGAAGGATAGTGTAAATGCAGGTAACTCACTCATGGATGGATAATCCTTGTCATGCCATTTCTAGTGATATGTGGTATGCCATGTGGTTCTTCACGCTTGAGAAGTTATGGCCTTAAGAAGTTGGAAGCCCCAAAGAATGATTAAGAAGCCCCTAGTTGGTCACAAGTCAATTAATGAAAGGGTAAAGTAGTTGTAACAAGAAAGTCAAGAAACCCTAAATTTAAGAAAAGTGGTTACCTAGAAAGTGTATAAATACACCTCAAGAAGTCATTCACAAGTACATTCACTCAAAGCCCCTAGTTGGTTACAAGTCAAGTAATTAAAGGGTAAAGTAGTTGTAACAAGAAAGTCATGAAGCCCTAAAGTTAAGGAAAGTGGTTACCTGGCAAGTGTATAAATACACCTAAATAATTCATTCACAAGTACATGCACCCACTTATTCTATTGAACATATTCTAGTAAACTGGTGATCTATTGGAAAGTTTTGTGATGGTAATTTCTGAGGTAACGAAGAGTGAGAAGTGTGAGATTTTCGTCATTGCAGAGGAGCGCATGACATTATGAGGAAACCCTATCTTAGTTGACCCCCGTGGGTCAAACTACTAGTGTCTCGAGAAGACCCCATGGGTTTCAAAGTACATGTCACATGAGGCCCCATGAGATAGGATGTCTTAGTCCCGCGAGGACAAGACATTTTTAGGGAGATGTTGATACCAGGTCCCTAAAATCAGAGGACAGGTTTGCATTACAGTGTCTCAGGTCAGCTATAGAAGTACATGTTTGTTTATGATTATGTTTTGAAGGTTATATGTTGGTTATGGCTATGGTACATGCTTGAGGCATGTTTGGTATATTGTTGAAGCATTGGCACTTGATTGAGGTACATCTTAGATACATGGTTGAGTGAGGTATATTCTTGCATCTGGTTTGGTACATGACATGATTGATATGGTTCATATATTTGAGACATTGGTACATGGTTGAGGTATACACTTGATGTATGGTGGCATATTCATGAGGCACGTGCTTTGGTTATTTGAAACACTCTATTGATGATATGATACATGTTTATACTTGATTGATGCTATGGTATAGGTTGTATTCATGTTTGGCATATGGTACATGATTTGATTAGCTACTCATCATTGATGTTATGGTTGGAATTTCTTATAGTTCATGATTGAGGCATGTGATAGTTCATATGTTGGTACACAGTTGATGCATGGTATGGTATAGGTTCTTGTTGTGGAACATGGTTTAGACACACACAAGTTGTTGATCAGTTATAAGGTGATGAGACAAAGACAGTGATGGTGTCAGTGATAGGTTGGATATAGTGACAGATTGATAGTAACATGTTGACAGTGGTAAAGATTGTGGTAGTAACAGTTGGTCTACACTTATATTTTAGGGCACTAGGATGGGGCAAGGAAAGGGGGTTGTAGCCTCCTTCTGGTTGGTGTCGAAGAACACAAGGAGTTGGAGCTTCCTTTAGGTTGGAGCCTAAGAATTAGGGGGTTGTAGCCTCCTTCTGGATGGAGCCATAGAATTCAAGGATTTGTAGCTCCCTTCAGGTTGGAGCCTGTAAATAGGGGTTGTAGCCTCCTTCCAATTGCAACATATATAAGAAAATCATTATGTGGTTTTCTTCCATTTGGGTTTCCACGTAAATTCAGGTGTACTATGTATCTGATGTTATATTGTTGATGTGATGTTACTTATGATTATACTATTGATGATATATTGAATGATAATGATAAACTATTGAATTTTGTTGAAGAATACATATTGTGGTTAAAATTAATAAAAGTGCTCATACTGATTCACCCCCCCCTGCCCCGCCCCAAGTCAGTATTTCAACACTCCTACCTTATGTTAGGTTAGGTTATTTATTATCATGTTATGCAATTTTCTTTTGAAAGACTTCATCATCAATAGCCAAGTCTCTAAAATTTTCTTCATTAGTTGAAAAGGATATAATATGTCCATCTCCTTCAAATACCCTCCAATTAGCAATGTTATATGGGATAGAAGGTTTGTATAAAAATTCTATAGAAAACCTTGAGGATTCATAATCCTCTAAGGGTGACAGTCTTGAAGCAGTTGTAGACAAATAATCGACCAACATATTCTTAGATCGAGTTATGGTTGTGATGTTGAATGCTTGGAAATTTTCCATTAGCATGTGAACTTCCTACTAATAATTCCTTAAATGGGGATAATTGAAATGGATAGTTTTCTTAACCTATCTAACAATGATTTATGAATCATCGAAGATAATTAGTTCCTTGATTTTTAAATCATTAGCTTTCTTAACTCCTTGAACTAATGCTTCGTATTCGACAATGTTGTTTGTGCATTCAAATTCCAATCTACAAGACAGAAGACTACATTTTCCTGCAAGATCAATGAAAATGCGTCCTGCACCAGCCCCTTCTTGAGACTTTGATCCATCAAAAAAAAGAGTCCAGATTTTAGAAATAAATTTTGGCACTCTCTTGTCCCAATCCTCCTTCGGAATCGAATTTTCATTTTTTTCAGATGGAGCATGAAAATTCTATTCAGGTTTACTATATCGCTCAATTATTCCAGGGTTGTCTTGAAGTGGTAACTCTGACCTCTGGGAGAAAAATACTTCAGACAATCATGGTGAGAAATTACCAAAATCAGAGTCACACAAAAAATTCCCTAAAACTAGGAATTCAGTAGAGGAAGGTTCATTAGGGGCTTCCGAGTCTGTAACAATATGCTTCAAATATTTTTCCCAGTTTATCTTGATCATGTTAGGATTTTCCTTTAATGGTAACCATAAGTGGGACCAATGTGTACTAAAATATCCATGTAATTTTTTGGACCAGGCCCTTATTAACAACATCACATAGGCCTCTAGAATGTCTACAATTATGATATCTATGACCTGATGAAATTTTGGGTTAGAGGCAATCCATATCCTAATGTCCTTTAACTCCCCAATAACCTTAACCTCAGTTGTGTCTAAGTAATGATATGCATGTTGCTTGTGGTAGGGGTAGCATTCAATTTCTTTCACAACGATAGAGGCATAACATTTGAGGAAGCACCAAAATCAACCAAACAATTTGCAAATTTCTTTTATATATTTCAAACCTCAACAAGAAAGGTGGGACGGATGACCGAGGTTTTTTGTCGGCTGACACTACATTTACGTCAAGCTTCTTGACTCTTATAGATATTAAGTTTTGTTTTATCATAACCTTGTCATTTTCATCCATAACTAGTAACAATATATCTTTTTGTTGAGGAATTATACACAAGTCCATCACGTAAATGTTGGCCTTTAACTTCTTTAGGTCTTCTACCACGTTATATTCTAGTTTTGTTGTTTTTTGAGCTTGGAACTTTGGACCGGAATTAAGAGGTGGGATTGGTTGAGCTGAAGAGGTGTTTTTTGCAAGTTTCCTAAGAGCTTGTGCAATGACAGGTTGATTTTTCACAACGAGTGCCTTGCTCCTCATTTGGACTGCCAAAAATTCTGGAAATTCCTCTTCCTCCATAAGACTATTGAAAGATGATGTATGAATGAAATCCCATAGAACCATAATTTTTTGCTCACGTGGTTCACTAAACTCATTTTCTACAGTATTTTATGTATGGTCATTGGTTTGCTCAGTTAGTGAAAAACCATCCAAGAAATGATTTTCCAATAGATTCATGGAATTCACCCATTGAGGACAATGATTTTCTGAATGATTTTCTTGGTGATAGTTGTAATAGGAATCCAAGGCCACTTCTCCTAAGTTGATGATTAAGTTAGCAGGAGGGGGTTCTATGGCCTTAAAGGGTGGAGTTTTTCTAAAGAATTTTTTGTAAGGCCTATGGTTTGATGTGCCTTATCCTGCATTCATTTTCATGTCTACAATTTCATCAGATAGGTTCTTGACCATCCTTTGTAATATTTCCATATATGCATTGTCCTTTTTTATGTTTTGTTCAATTTGTTTACTAGGCAACTGTGTTAACAAAAGTCCTCTCTTAGATGGTTGTTGTGTTTCTTTCTTTGATAAATAAATATGATTATCTTTACGGCCTTTAATTTGAAATTAAATAATTTTGGCTTCCTCGAAGTTCTTAGCGACAGTAAGTGAATTTGACAACAGGTTTGATAGATTGTAAAGCCAAATCCTGAAGGATTTGTGTCCTCCATACACAATTGTTCATCTCCTTTATATGAATGCTTTCGATGGAAAATTCCATTTCATCCTAAAGGATAAGAATCCCACCACCTTGGCGCAAGACAAAGAGTATAGTGCATAGATTGAAGAGAATATTCTTGATTCAAAGGTTGATCCTTATCTGTATCCTTGTTCCAAGATAGAAGAAAATACTAAAGATTCAAGTAGCAGTGTGCCAGATCCAATTCCTCTCTCAACTCGGAGGAAATACTAGATGAGTACTTAGTTTCTCTAGGCTCAGAATCAAATCATGGATCGCTTGACCATTGTGGAAATAAATTGATCTTCCCCCAGACCTCAACTTGTTAGACAGTAGAGAGATACCATAGGTTGGAGGACAAAGCCCCAACAAGAGGAAAAATTTCTTGACACACTAAACCCAGTTGGAATGGTCAACACAGAAGAGACACCATGGTGTTATCCATGTCAAGAACCTCATCAGGAGGATGAGTGTTCCTAAAGTGATTAATATTCCCCTAATAGTATGAACTTCATGGACATGATCTACAATTTCCAAGAAGAAGATGTTATTCAGGAAGAAATTGATGAATTCAAAGAGAGAGGAGAAAGAGAGGGATGACTTTGAGTGCTAAATTACTTAATAGAGGATCAGAGAAAGGAATTGAGGAAAAAGGATATTTTTATGTACACAAGAAGAAATAAGTATTCAATCTCATCACTACAACCTTCCACTCTACCACAACTATAAGTGGAGGTTCCTCTCCCATCTACAGAGAAGGTGATCCCACCACCTCCACCTCTAGTACATGATTTTCTTCCAAAGCCAACTTCATCAGAAGATGAGATTCAATTGAACATAGACATGTCGTCCATGTTTGGGAAGTTAAATATGACAATCCATGTGACGGATATGTGCAATATTCCTTCTAAGAGGAAATCAGTCTCGAATTTATTAAAAGTACCAGATGAAAAAGGAGGATCCTCCCATAATCTTGAATACCGTGTATCTTGATCAGCAGTGGGATAGTAACCCTCCCTTCTATATTTCTTTGGGGATAAATGGTCTCCATTTGAAAAATTGTATGTTGGACTCTGGGGCCTCAAAAAATGTAATATCCTTTAAGGTGATGGAACATCTCGGTATAAATACAACTCGACCATATGGGAATTTTTGTGGTATTGATTCCAAGAAGGTCAAGGTTTACGGGCTTGTTGAAAATGCTAAAGTTTATTTCTTGGATTTTCCTCATATTAGCCTCATTATGAACATAGTGGTGATTGATGTTCTAGATTCTTAGGGAATGATTTTATCAAGAATTTGGTTCATTTTTCTTGGGGGTTTTCTTAGTGTGGATCTCACCCATGCACATATTCCCATGGGTGATGGAAATTTTGAGATTCTATGTAGTCGGGAGAGGGTTGAGAAGCATGTGATGGATCCTAACAGTCATGATTACACTAGTGAGTGTGAATTTGATGTACCTCACTAGATCATTTAGCATGATCCATTGGACCTGCCTTTTGCGCAAGAAGATTGCATAGATACACTACTCCCAAGGGCAAATGAATACAAGGATAATATTGTAAAGTTTCAAGGGAAAGAACTAGGGTCCATCAATATATTAAAAAAGGAATATAAAGAGAATCAAGAGCATGATAAATCTATTAAAGATGCAATCAACGTAGAACCTCCTTTCTACCCTTACATTGATAATATACCTTACATCAACTATAGTGAAGGAATTATTGCATTCATGTGGGATAAGAGGAAGGGAAAGCATAAATATGATCATAAGGATGATGGCTCTTGGCTTGGCCCTTACATCATCAAGAAGAAGTCCAAGAAAGAGAAATACTACTTGATATCCTTAGACGAGAGAAAGATGCCATTACCAGTGGATGGGTCTCTTCTCCGACCCTACGTTCAAGGTACTTGACTTCTTTAGGGCCCAGGGCCCAGGTAAGTAGGTAGGTCATCTTGATTTATTTCATTTGCATCTTGATTGATCATGATAGCTTAGTTTCATTTCATCTTTGATTTTAATTTTTCTCTACTTGCAGTATTGATTTACATGTTTCATTCTCATCATATATATGAAAAATGAAAAATAAAAGTTATTTTCTAGATTAGTCGTCAATTTTGAAATTTTGATTTTGATTATATGGACAAAGGGTGAGAAGATCCACCCTAGATTTTATGCTTTTGTGTTTCAGTGTAGGCACGGGTCTAACCAAGAGATGTTGAGGTTTTCATGCATTCTACAATGAGCAAATGTCCCCAAGTAGGAGCCATATGTTATACCCAATTCCTAGGGATAACTAAGAAGATGATGTCTCGAGGCCCTCAGGTTGCAAACATGGAGTACCGAGAGATATATGGTTGGCAGTGTCCACTTGCACAAGAAAAGGCCCACTTCACCACCACACATCTCAGACTCATCACTATGGTATCCACCACATTAGCTTTCTTTCAGAAGACATTAGGTCTTTCTCCATGAGGGACAAGCTGGGTATTGTGGTAAGTGTTATTTTAATATTTGATTCATTTTCAGTATGTTGCATTTTGAACTGCTTTTGATTATGTAACGTATACTTGGAAATTATGCTCTTTTCCCTATTTCACCTTGGTGGTTGACATTGCGCCCTAGTAAGTGGTCACCCTTAGGAATGGATTTTATACTAGGAGGTCCCCTTGTTGGGCACATGACCATTTTGGGGAAAAGGCACGACGTGGAGGAAAGACAGTTGGCAGAAAAGCATGCAAGGCACACATGCAAGAAGAAGGGAAATAAAGACAACTGGCAGGGAAAGCAATGGACGAAAGGAAAAACGTCCATGCAGAGGAGAAAAGCATGCAAGGCCAACATGCAAGAAGACCTAACTAGGTTAGGTTTTTGGTAAGAGAATGTAATGGTTGATGAGACAAAAATAGATATAAATAGACACCTAGAAGGTCTAGGGGGGGTTGGTTGTGATGAGTTACTTGTGTGAGATAGAGTAACATGAATATAATCTGATACCTTTTTGTAATTTGTTGAGATGTGGGAGGGAAAAGTAACTACACCTTGAGGGTTAGATCGCAGTATGAGGATCCTGGTGTAATCTAGTCAGCCTCGTAAAGGTCGTGGAGTCTGTTGTGTGAATGTATGAACGAAGTTGTAGTGCGCGTGGCACCGTATCTGACAGAACCATAATAAAATAACTTAAAAACCAAATCTTTGTGGACGTATCCTAGGAGGGGTTGAACCATGGTAAATCATGTGTTATGTGGAATGCTTATTGTTTATGTCTTTGTTGCCAATGGTTAGATCTTAGATGAATGTTTTGATGAAGTAGTTAGATCTGTTGATTTACATGCATGAATCAAGAATGGAAAAATAACTAAGATAGATGAATGATATAATAATTGGTGGAAGATCACATAGTACAATTTCATAACCCCACGCATTCCCAGGCTGCAAGAACCTGAGTGTTGCATCCACCCATAGAACTATCTCGGGTGAGACTACGCAGTGCACTCTGTGTACTGTGTTGCCTTCTGGTTTACCAGGAGGGCCGATAGTTTTAGAGGATTTATTGGATACCTAGTAGACTTCAACCTGGGTCAATAATGTTAAAGGTATAATCCAAATAAGCAACCAACAAATGGTTCTATTTCCGGTTAGAACAACATAGGCTTGAGTGGATGAGATCTATTGAAGATTTTTTAAAATAATGTTGGATCTGTTGAAAAACTGTTAAAAGACTGTAAGATCTTCAGAAGGCGTGTCAAAATAATACTGAATCAGACGACAAGAAGGTGAGAGAATGTGTTGCTAGAAGGGGATGTTGAGACCATGGAATCCCACAAAAGTAGAGATCGAAAGCTGGTTGTAAACAAAGGATATAGAGTTTGCGTAGAAAGATAACAGAAACCCTAGAGTAACACCACGCAAATATCTTGCGAAGTATGTGTTTATTGACCTGCATGAAGTATTTTTTTGTGATTTCCCACACTTATTGCAGGAGTGGATATTGAGGTTGAAGAAAACCACACAACAAATCAGATCCGATAGTTAGAGTGGACCTCAGTCTAGATCGCGCAGTAACAGTAGGTGAATAACAAATTCACCCACATAGTAGATTTTTGGCTCGACAGTATTGTAGTAGGATTTATAACAGAATTTGCAGTAGATACCGCAAAGTCATACAACACAGCATATCAATAGTTTCTATGTGGACCTCGAGGAAGGTATATTAGATCGATGTATACTAATATTAAGATATTTCTCTATTAAAAAGGTGTAATGGCAATGGAGTCAGATAGCTAAATTTCCCTGTGTGCATGGGGGAAGGGGGGAAGCACTGACAGAAAAAAGGAGAAATGGAAGGAGAAGTGAATAAAGGAAATAAGGAGGAATCCTTCGAACCAATCATGATGGATGATGACCAGATCAAGTGGATCATGGCGATAGCTAGAAATATGTGCAGTGGAGTACCCTACCAATACAATGTGAACACAAAAAAGAGAGCCATAGCCGCGAGGGAATATTTGGAAAGTGATGAAGAGGAGGTAGAGGATCTCCAGGCTATGGAGTGGATTGAGGAAATCCTGCATGTAACATATGAGAGGAAGACGAGATGTCCAAGAGCGGGAATAGAAGGCAACAATCCTATCCATATTAATGTCAGTGTGGAACCCATAAACCCATGTGCGACTAACACACCAAGAAGAACACCATCGTTTAGACAACCTAATTTTGGGAGAAGGAAGACAGCAGGAAGTACATATACACAAGGAACAACAGCTGGGAGAACTAGTTCAGGGAGAATTAGTCAAGTATATACACCACACAAAGGAAGCAATTCAACATTAGTCAGGCGCTACCCTTTCATCTCCCATGCGCAGGTGCTATGATCCTGGCTAAACCCCTTGTCTGCAACTCAATGATGAAGATCCATCTTCCCCTAGATCCAACAGCTGTAAGGGATTGTGGAACCTCAACTAGCTCGTGGTTTAATTCTCCTTCCGATCTCTGCAATGATTATGGGTCGTCGATCTTACCAAACGACTAGCATTTGATCTGTTAACTCCGATGAATATTGAAATTGATCTGACGAATGAGATCGGTTTCCTTGCAATGAACGGCTCGTGTTCACTTTCACTGTCAGGTTCTTTATTAACCTGATTTCATCAGGGTTTTCTCTCGTGATCCTCACGATATCGATCTGTAGTTGGTCGAAGTGATTTGTACGCTCTCTTAGTAAGGGTTTTTTACCTTTTGAGTCAACAAAGATCATTTGGTTCAAATTTTTTTGCATCATACAATTAGTCTTCACTACCAGAGGTTCACACCTCCAACATTTGGGTTCTTCTTCCTGAATCATACTCTACTTGGGTATCCATGGCATACAACCGCCCTTTCAAATTTCATGCATAACATGAGACAATAAAATATTTCGGAAGGGATTCTCACCCGAATCCTTTCATACCCCGAGCCACATAAGAATGAAAATTTGTATACCTATTCTTAGCTGTTGGCACTCTCTTTCTGATCTTTACCTCATCAGCAGTACTTTAGCAGGGTTTTCACAGTCTTGTCAACAATCTTTCGACCACAGCCTTCCCATGGTCACCCTCTACTTGAGGTTGCCCATCATTGGAAATTGTCTTCCTCAATAGCTCCAATTCCTTTCTATACATAGCATGCATCATCATAGTCACAATTACATTAGTTGTAATATTAAACCAAATGCATGTATCATAACATTTGAATTCATAAAACATCTTCAAAATTTCTTAGCATATCTTCATGTACTTCATCACATTATCCTCAAAGGTTTCCACAAGTGCAACACAAATATATTTTGATTGTATCTTCAGCAATACAATCCTTATCACTATGGTGTCGAAACATTTACTTTTATTAGTAAATCAGCTTTCTCATCCAAGAGAAAACATAATACTCAATAAGGAAGAATTGAGGACTCTCCCCTTCTTCCAACTCTTTCTACACCGCCTGGGACTTTTCATCCCAGTCGAGTTATCTCTAAGGCCTCACTGCCTTTTCTTAATCATGGATTCAACCAAGCCTAATCAGTTAAACCTACTCATCTATTCATTTAATCATACTTAGGGGGTTTACTTGCATGTTACCAACTATACCAGTTTCCACAACTTCTCTTTTAATCCTACGTCTATGTTAAACAATTTA
>JZKD02S1888337.1:1214382-1225410 GCA_000966675.3 Picea glauca
CTTGAATTAGCTTCATCTATTTACCAAATATTCAATAAGGAATATAAACATGCATCTTTGTCATGCATCCAAATTATGTATCCACACATATTTTGGTTTTGTTAACTTACATCCATGATGTGCTTAGTCATATTCATAATCCTAAGCCTATAAGTAGTTGTCATAGGTATGTTTCACAGCCCACATACCTCTTTACTTTTAATATCAGTCACTCAGGATTATTTACAATCCTTCTCATGTGATCTTCAAAGGCATAATCATTTGCCTATTATCATGACAACAAAGCATCTTTGCTCATTTACTCTTTCGTTTATTTATATTAGTATTTCTTGAGGAAGTGGATTACTTTCCCCTCAAGATATCATTCGAAACAGAACTTTTGTGACTCTTCAAAATGGAGTCAACCATGCATCCATGGTATTCATTAAATCTTGGCAAGCACAATGCTTGCCTCGCATTTCACTCATCTAAGCAATCACCTCGTGCATTTAATATCAGTCATACCTAACTGGTATTAGAATCAGGCTTCATATCAAGAATCTTCACCATGCATTAGATCCATGCACTCAAGCATACACACACAACTAAGTATTCATCATACTAGCTTAGTTTTATCATCAGTGTTCTTTAGTTAGATATTACAGTCACTTATATGACTAATCTCACAGTTATGAATCATATTGATGTTGCCTTTTCTTTATGGCAGTGACCAAACAAGGTCATTTTCCATTTTATACTAAAACAGCTAGCAAGAAAACTTTCTTGCCTCAAATTCTATAGGGCTTTACCCATCTCACCTTTCCTCTAGTCATGAGTTATATACTCCGAGTTTAATATAAAGAAATAATTATACTACCAAGGATCATACCTGATTCTATTAGATTCCTTTAAGCCCACAAAGGTATTAACCATTATATAATCAAACATCATCAGTGTCTGAGGTTCCAACTACCCATGCTTAGAAGTAGTGTCACGAACATCAGGTCACTTAGTTTTTGGGCTTCAGCTACCCTTGACAGAACCTTACCACCTTCAACTATCCACGTTCAAGTCTTATTATAAATGTTAATTAGCATATCCCTACTCTGGTAAGAGTAGTTATCACTGTTGGCATGGGGGTAGACCCGGGGTTCAACACTACAACAGAACACCAACAAAACGCTAACTACCGACCCTTTCGGCAACACCTGCGAAGCAGATGAAGTATCACCCGAGATAGAGGCAGGGGTGGTTGCGAGACTCAGGTGTCTGCAACCTTCGATGGGACACAGATCTATGATTATAAATCTTAATAAAGAATTTAGCACCATCATTTCCACAATATACAATCAATAACCACTTATCTGATAGAACAGGGCTTCGCAGCATTTAAAATAATGCTACGTATTCAAGCACTTAGCATGAGAAAGTAGATCATATCTGGTAGATCAAGCACTAAGCATGTTCGTATATATCATATCTAACATTCTATCCATCATGAGCACTCAACATAAGAAGACATATCTAATCACCTCAAATAACTTAGCAAAAGAAGACATAAACACATCAAGCCAAAGCACAAAGCATAACACACAGTATTTACATGGTTCACCCCCACCCTGGGGCTACGTCCACCAACTCTTCTTCTTTATTAGTTTATTCAATCGGTTACAGCACAGAGCCACCAAAACCTTACTCTACATAGGACAGGATATCTGCGCAGCTCGCTAGATCCTCCTTCCCTGAGTAGATCTCAGCACACTGCCTTTCACAATCTCTTACAATGACTACACTTAGCTCTGTAAGTCTCAGGCAGTATGCATAGAGCCAAATCGCACAGGTCTACTTTTGCACATAGCAATTATGACTTTTCCTTACATCGCTTAGACTTCTATTTATACATACAAACTAGGTCTAAACATGGGTAAACCCATGGGTCGACATCCCATTCCCGTTACATTATCCCATAAATCCAAAAAGGGTCGAGATTCTGCAATCTTCGCTTCGCCTTGTGCTCTTCCTTTGACAGGTTGTTGAAGTCCCAAAATGGTCAAACATGACCAAGTAACTCCCAAAACTTGGTCAAGGGCCAACAGGCCCCCAACACTCACCTGTGACTCATCCCAAGTCACTTTGGTCTGATCAATTCAGCTTCAAATGCCTCGAGCTTGGCCCGAGCTTCTTCAACTTGTTTCTTTGTTGTGGCCTCTTGTTCGGTGAACTCTTGGATCACTGGATTGTTCACTGGCCCTTCTAGGTGTTGTTCTGCTACACTCACAACATGTTCTAACTCTACTCCTCGACCTTCAACCTCTATAAATAACTGACATGCCTTATCTTATACCAGTTGAAGTCATTGAGTTACTTCCATTACCTTGCTCTGGATCGTATGGATCTAATGCTGGGAAGTACGTTGCTCATGAGACCACTTCATTCTTTTCACCGTGACAGAGCCTTCAGCTGCGCCTGTAGTGTATCTGTGTGTTTCTTCACTTCTTTAAGTTGTACCTCCAACGCCTGTAATTCTAGATTCTCAGCAAGGTTTTCATAGGTTTGAGCATTGCAGTTACTCAGCTACTTGCATTCCAGTGCAAGAGATTTTATTCATTCAACTGCGCTGCGGGCAGCTGCTTCTTGTTGGTCCCTTGTCTCTTGAGGGGTCTCGGGAACATTGCGGAGCTCTAGATCTGTGATGCACTGCTAGAGATTCTAGATTACTTCTTCAAGTTGCGCCACCCTCTGTGGAACCCATTCTTTGTTCTATACTTCAACGATTGTCACAAAGCGAAGTGCTATGTTGACCAGTTCCTTTATCTCAAGTTGCTCTGTGAGAAACTGTTCCTTACTTTGTTGTATCTCTGCTTTCTCTTCATCCCACTTTGCTTGGAGAGAAAAATTTTCTCGTTATGAAGTGTTGTGTTGCTCCATAAGGACTCCATGTACCTGTGTTAAATCCTGGGTGGCTTGCATTGTTTCTTCTTGAGCTTGTCGAAGGCGAGCTTCGACTGTATCATCAATCTGATGGAGTTGAGCTAGCCCATCCCTCAGTTCTGATGTTCCTTTTGATAGAGACGTAGTGGAGACTGGGCGGCTAGACCGTAGTGCCTACTGCACCCCTTGGAGTTCAATCTCAATACGATTATACATCTGCTCCTACTTTGCCTCCTGCTTCTCTACTATCTCCAACAAAACATTTTTCAGGGATGCGATGATGAAATTAAAATCATTTGAAGTGAAGGTAGTCCGCATCTTAGTTACAGGGTTTCTAGATTTCTTCCGAGAGGAAGATTTCGGAGGCAAAACCTTCCTTTTCTTCAAGGAGTCCTCTTCGTCCCTAGGTGGTGGTATCTCACCTTTCTTTTGTTCTTTTTATGTGCCTTCTACTTCTTCATCATTACCCTCTTTGTTTGGTGAGATGGAAGTAGTCCTTATAGATGCATTGTCTACATTGTGAACCTCTTCAGTCTTCTTCATCTTTCTCGGTCCTGGTGTATCCGACACAGTTTATGGGCTTTCTATATATGATATTTCTGCAAGGTTTTCTTAAATGAGGAGGTCTTCCAACCATTCCTTGGTGATCTCTTCAATGTCTTCTTCTATCAACTTATAGTATGACTGCAGTTGTTTCTTATGAGCATCGGCGCGCTGTGATGTAAATAAAATGGCAGTCTGCGTTGAATTTCATCAAAGGTCGAAACCTGTGGATATTATTTGGGGTCATATGTGGCTCAGATTGGATGGCTAGCTTCAACTAGTTGTAATATGTGTGAAACATGGCAGTCAATTTCCATTGCTTATTCATGTCGTTCGAGTACCACAACGTACTGAACTTTGTGGCCAGTGGTTCAAAGGGCTCTACATCCGGGAAGGTCGCACCTTTTGGCATCTCCCATGCGATGAAAGAAATCAGGATGAGTATCCAACTGAAGTGGAACTCATATCCTTGATCCTATACTTCCCTGCAGTCTAGTTCTAACTGGTTCACCAAGTACTTCACCCAATTCATTTGAAGTCCTTCTATGCACTTCCCTCGAGGTCTACTATGAAACCGGTGACTTGGGTTGGTCTGTTCTTCTATACTAACTTCCCTGTGATGAGTTGACAGGTGAGGTGCACTGCGCCATTCTGACTAGAATCTACCTTGTAGCCTCGCGTGCCCTTCTCGACATCATCGTAAGTCTCTTTGATCTTTTGCGCTAGGGATTTATCTATGGTATTTTCAGGGTAAAACTCCTGTGGGTCAGGGCCTTGCATGCTCAACCCTGTGATCTTGTGGATCAGTGTCGAATCGACCATGATTCAGTGGTTTAACCATAAGTAGCCGCTATTATAGCTCGACAGCAGTATATTGACATAGGAATTGGCTTCCTGGTGTCTTCCAAAATGTGGGATCTTCATGACATTCAACAAGGTAGACTACACGACATCCATAGTCCATTGTTGAGGGACAATCTTCGATTTGTTTCCCTTCATCTTCATCAGGTATTTATATGGAGAAATCATGTTGTACACCTTTATGTCTCCAAGTTTGAAGTCACTAAACTTCAAAGCTTCAATCTTATCCTGGTATGTACAAACTACGCATATCCCCTTTGGGAGGTACACAGTGACCAAAGTGTAGTCGAAATCTCAAGGTACACTATCTTTGTTTACTGTGCTGCTTAGAGGTGGTAGGTAGGTAGGTAATATGCTCGGGATCAACTTAATGTTTGCAAGATCGTCTCTATGCTTAGTTCTCTTTTTGTCAATTGTTCGATATGGTCCAACTCAAGTAGTCAATGGGGAGGCTTGCACTCCTCTCGTCGATGATGCTTGTATACCTGTAGACAATCCTCTCTCCTACATGGTTCTTTCAGTCATTAAGTCGATCAAAACTTCTGTTGTAGTTGCTTCTTCAGTGGTGAGCTCTTCATACATACGTGCTCAGGATGGATATCTTGGGTTCGCAAGGTAATGTGGACACTGCAATAGGACAGAAGGCAAGATCACTGGGCAATCTTAATCGAGGCTGTGAGCTCAAATTCTCAATTGGCAAAAATTTTCTAGTTGCGTAGCGTGACGGGATAAATAGATAACTTTGTAACAGATCACTTGCAATGGATATGAAGGCTTCATTAACTCCATTATTTATGTTATAACGTGGTCCAATGATCTGAGGACAAACCTTTATTACCTTTATGTCTGTTCGAAGTAGAATTCGAACAGATATATTGGTCCCAACGGCTATATTGCTTCGTCACGACGAAGTTCCATATGCCGTTGTTCTGATATCCCAGCAAAGCTCAAATTCTGTAAATTTTTCTTCTGCGAGGCTCCCTCTAGAACCTTCTGTAATTTTTTTATCTTATCCCTCTTCTTACTTAGCTTTATATCCTTCTTTTTTGTGAGCTTCGACTTGGTATTCCTCTTTCCATTCTGATTCTAATCTTCTTTGGGCATAATCACTTTGCATTGTTGAGATTCTTTTCTTGGGTTCAAGAGTAACCCTTCTTCTTCATCAGGGATAGGTACTTTAATATTCAGTGGTTCTTCTAGTGTGCTTACAACTTCAACATCCATGTCCCTGATTTTAAATATCTTTGATCTGGTCTCCTGGTCTTCAATTAAGTGTGTGATCCTTCTAGCATGAGATCCATTAGGTCTCGTTTTTTCTATTCTAGAACTTCTTCTTCTTCCTTTCAGATCTGGTCTTTCTTAATCTAGGGCTTGCCTAACAAAGATGGAAATGGGGTGATGTTCTCAATAAACTTAATAATTTCAAAATATTCTTCTGTCGAAGTTCCATTGACACTCATAGGTAACCGAGCGATCCTTCCACATAAGGTTATCAGTTTCCCTATGAATAATCCTATTCCTCCTAGTGAAGGAATCATAGCAGGCCTTCCTAGGGTTTCCCAAGTTCTTTCTGTCATGATATTCACCTGTGTTTCCTCATCCAGAACATAGTCAATGTCAAAATCTCCTATTCTTACTTATATTTTCCCTTTTTTTTTTAATATCTCTGATAGACTGACATCATTATTTTCATTCAGGGTCTCTTTCATCTGTATTAATACTTTCTCTGATTCTTTCTAGGGTTCTGTCATGATCGCAGTTTCTTGACCTTTCTCATGGTCTTCTTGTCCCATATTCATGTTTTCAAGCTTAGAAATCATTCTAGGGCAATCCAATACTTCATGGTTCATAGCTTTGCAGTAAAGACAACTAGGTTTCTTTCTAGGGTGATCCTTAGCAAGATGTATTGGTCTGCTGCAACTGTAACAAAGGGTTAATCCTCTCTTTCTTTTAAATTATCCCCAACTTCTCATGTACCACATGCTAAGATCATAAGATCTAACCTACAACAAATTCTTTCTAGGATCCTACATCCATTTGTTAGTCCAAACATATTTTCTATGCATGAGTATAACATATCTTTCATTATTCTTATCAGATCTACTCATATCAAACCTTCTTTCATCTATCAATGCCCTAGTTTTCAAGCTAGGATAGAATCTATCAATCATACCTCGATCCATAAAAATAAAAAAATTCACTTATATTACTTCTACATAACACAAAGCTTTTAGATCTAGATCTTTTCACTATTCTTACCTTTATCAGAGCACGGAGCTTGCAGATCTTACCTCAGAAATTCTCACTTTTATCTTTCTTAGAGCACAAAGCTTTTAGATATTGCTTCTTTTCTTCAGATTCGTCAGATCTTGCTTCTTTTCTTCATATCCGACCTCTTTTCTTCAGATCGGGCTTCTTTATTTTATCACAGAGCTCTATAATTCCAGTAGAGTACTGTGCACTAGGGCACAGATGTACGCACAAATATTTCACAGTTTCAGGATGAACCTTTGCACAAAGATTCTTCTTCCTTAGTTCCCAACAATCACAGTTTCAGGTCTGGGCAACGGAACCATTTGTTGGCATAGGGGAAAACCCAGGGTTCAACGCTACAATAGTGCACCAACAAAACCTTAACTACCAGCCCTTTCGGCAACACCTGCGAAGTAGATGAAGTCTCACCCGAGGTAGAGACAGGGGTGTTTGCGAGACTCAGGTGTCTGCAACCTTAGTTGGGACACATATATGTGATTATAACTCTTAATAAATCATTTAGAACCATCAGTTCCACAATATACAATCAATAACCACTTCGCTGATAGAACAGGGCTTCGCAACATTTACAACAATCCTATGTATTCAAGCACTTAGCATGAGAAAGTAGATCAGATATGGTAGATCAAGCACTAAGCATATTCGTATATATCAGATCTAACATTATATCCATCATGAGCACTCAGCATAATCAGATCTATCTAATCACCTCAAATCACTTAGCAAAAGAAGACATAAACACATCAAGCCAAAGCACAAAGAATAACACACAGTATTTACGTGGTTCACCCCCACCCTGGGGCTATGTCCACCAACTCTTCTTCTTTATTAGCTTCTTCAATCAGTTACATCACAGAGCCACCAAAATCCTACTCCACGTGGGACAGATGATCTGTGCAGCTCGCAAGATCCTCCTTCCCCAAGTAGATCTCATCACACTACCTTTCACAATCTCTTACAATGACTGCACTTAGCTCTACAAGTCTCACGCAATATGCACAGAGCCAAATCACACGGGTCTACTTTTGCACATAACAATTACAGTTCTTCCTTACATCACTTAGACTTCTATTTATACATACAAACTAGGCCTAAACATGGGTAAACCCATGAGCTGACATCCCATTCTCATTACATTATCCCATAAATCCAAAAAGGACCCAAAAGGGGCCGAGATTTCGCTTCACCTTGCACTCTTCCTTCGACAGGATGTCGAAGTCCCAAAATGGCCAAACATGACCAAGTAACTCCCAAAACTTGGTCAAGGGTCAACAATCACTTTGACAAAGGGCTAAATAAATTCTTCTGCTGAAATTCAACAAGAATTCCCAAAATCACAGGTTCAATCTACAGTCCTTCTCCTTAAGGAGTAAATGCAGATAACAATACCTCCTTACGCGACTCGTACATGAGCCCAAGTAGGCCAAGTGTTGTAACCATGCTTTGATACCAATTCGTAACACACCCATGACAGGGCATAAAAAAAATTGTTTTTCCTCAACTCTCTCTAGTTTCCCTCTTCTTCAATTGCAAGTTCTTCCAAACCCGCGGGCTCTTTCCTGGCCCCTTTGAAAGGTTTGAGAAATAGGCGCTAGCTCTCCAGGATAGCCCCTTCCTTCATATAACCTCAGGCTATGACCACGGGTCTAGCCAAAAGGCGCTTCATGACTTCTCATGTCAGGTAATCGCGTGTGAGCCAACCTCGACTCTCTGACTCTCGAACTCTCGAACTAGAGCCTAGTGCGTGCTAGCTCCTCTATTAGCCTTCACCAATGTGACCTCTCGCTATGACCCAAGGCCAATCTCATGAGATCTTCACAACTTTGTGTGTCGGGTATTTGTGTGTGAGAAAACCTTGACTCTCTCGACTTCTGAACTCGCGCACGTGTCATATTGACGGTCCACAATCCCCACGATCCAATGGCTCAGATCAACTTGTGAGTTCACACTGAGCGAGTCCTCACAATTCTGCCTTTGACTTCCTCGTGTCACGAGTCAGTGAAATGTTGAAATCTCACCATGTGTCCTTCCCAACACTAATGGCTAGGATCAACTCCACTCGTGTTCTTCCTAGTTCCGATGGCTAGGATCAACTCCACTCTTCCCTTTGCAAATCTTTCGAAGTATAAGTTCTCGAACTCCTGGATCTATTACCACCTATCAACTCTGACGATGGACGATTCTGAAGATTTCAAAACTTGTCTCATGCACTTTCCTTAGGATCTAATGGTTGTTGGTCCACACACTTAGATCTAACAGCTCAGATTTGTTCTCTTCTTTTCTACACGCTCCTCCCGTCTATCTCTTATCTGACAGCCCAAATCATTTCTTGTGAATAGGAAGTTCGCATTTCACAACTTTGGAAAACAACCTCCTTCGTTCTCTATACTATTGAGTTCTGATTTCTCGAAGTCTCTTTCCCAATGAAAGGAATCAACGGTTTGATCTTTCCTTAGATCGATGACTCACTATCTCTCCTGAGCTTTAGAGTGTTGAATGGCTCTCGGCCCTTATCCTCCTCACAGTTTTACTGGATCCAACGGCACATGGCTATGATTGCTTCTCCCTCCAGGGATTTCTACCGTTCATCCAGGCTTTCAATGACTCTTTTCCAAATAACTTGGCGTCTCCCCTTTTGAACTTTCAATTTCCACTAGGTGACTTCAACCCTCACTCCTCCTTTGAGTTCTTCCAAGCCTCTATCCTTCCTGAGCTTTCGCCTTCTTATCGACTTGGAAGATATCATATGTTTCGAAGGTATCTACCTTTGATTTACTTCCTGCGAGACCTGATGTATGGGTCTTGACTTCCGCTTTCCCTCCTGAGCTTATGAACTGGAAACAAGTTCACCTCTTGGACCTCATCTGTTTTTCTGAAAAGTGCTTGTCTTTTCAGAGCTTGGTCCTTAGGGAATTTCAAATTCCCTCATACTCCTTGTGTTAATTGGATCACGTCGGATCGACGGTCCACAAACTTCCTTGATCCAATGGTCCAGATCACATCGCAACTTCTGGTTTTGTAATTTTAGTCACGCCAACGTGCGATTCTCCCAATTTGTGAACTCTGATCTCGCCAATCCGACGGTCGAGGAGGGTCCCGATAGATACTTTCATCTACGATTCAGGTTATTTCATGTCTTTGGATTTCGGAAGACTTGGCCACGCTATCACGCGAATCTCCCGATGTGCGAACTTGAGAATATTGAAGCAGTCAAGGCATTAATGCCTGCTCTCCTTCTTCAAATCCAGCGGTCGTGATAGACCTTGGATCCTCCCGAATGGGTCTCATCCATTCATATTCCAAAAAAAAGGGTATTCCCTTTCGATACCTGAATCTCGCTATCCTTCCTGAGCTTCGTCGATTATGAAGGATTTAAGAGCATTGCACTCTTTCTCCTGGACTCAACACATAGAAGAGTCTTCTACACACCTCTTGCGCTCCTTCATAAAGCCTAGAACTTAAGTGGTCGTTCTCGATCTTTGCTTTCCTTGCAGAGAGACAGTGCATATTTGCACTACCTCTACTTATCTTAACAAACTTTGTCCTCCAAGGGACTCAAAACGACTAGGTGGTTCGACATGCGTACATGAAACTGTACCTAAGGTCGACGAACTCATAGCTCATGGCTCTAACTTAGGCCACCATAGGACGCAAGAATTTACGAGTACAAATCATGTCTGAACCATATAATTTCTTACTTGCCTAATTATACAACCAAGTAGAAATAGAAGGGATATAGTATATCCATTAAGCAATCATGCACATTCTTGAAAACATTCACAGTATATCCAATTCATACATAGTTACAGCTCAATTACATAGGGTAGGAGAATACTCATCTATTACAGGTTGTCGCCAACTAACTAACTGTGGGTGTTCATCCTTCCACCCGACCATAGGCTCAAAGGCATTCATTCTTAGCACTCTGGCCACCCCTGTTCCAAGCCATGATATCACCAAGGAACTGTTGCAGTTCTCAAGGATTCTTTCTCTATTTCAGCTTCTGCTCGTATTTTTTTCTCTGCGATCCTTCAAATATTTTCGTCTATGTTATGGCCCTGGGCGAGGTTTATCATATGCTCACTCGGAATCAATATCGTGGCCTTCGGTTCATCATTCGCTTAGATAGATCTATCTGGTTTTCCCTGTGTATCTATCTTACCTTCCTTCTTTTGGAAGGTGCCCGACCCATCACGTTCCTTATACCATAAGGAAGCTCGGGTCTTCAGGTCTCTGTGGTACTTCAGGCTGACATTCTGCAGCTAGACCATGCTCCCATTCATGGGGGTGGTTGATAATTCAACCACTAGTCCTTTCTTCATGATTCCTCTCCTTGGGATCCAGAGGAGGTTTATCATCCTCATCAAGGGAAATTTGGGGTTATTTGATATAATGAACCCTCTCATATAGTTTTCACATTCTTCCTCTAGTGATATCATG
>JZKD02S1888337.1:1256386-1283776 GCA_000966675.3 Picea glauca
TGTGGGTGAGCCTTGTACCACCAAACCACTTATAGATAGATGATATAACTCTCATTTACATATATATCATAACACACCAATCAAATGCTACACTTTGTGGGCGAGCCTTATACCCCCAAACCACTTATTGATAGATGGCGTTTCTAAAGAACAAAAGCAGTAGGAAACATAAACATTATAGTTGTAATAAAACAATTATATGTAATAAAAAATAAGATCCAATTAAATTTTAAGAATTTTAAGAAAATATGTTTTTTATTATATAAAAAAATACATTGGTATAGTCCCTTGGTCCACATACATCTCCTCCCAAGAGAAATACTTTAATTATTAATATAATTAAAACATTAAATTAATAATTCCAATGAAAAAGTCAATGCTATAAAATTCCTATTAGTTGGCTAAGTTAATTATAATTCTATTTAATAATAAAAAAATATTATACCTTAATTTACTAAGATAGACATGTATTAAATATACATCTCAAATAGTTATATATTTAACAGATCTATTTTCGGCACTATAATATATATAGGTATATATTTTAATACTACAATGTTTGTATGTTACTAGCTCATCCACGAGGGATAGCCGAATATAACTTCTCAGGGACCCAAAAACCCCAAAGCACAAAGCACACTAAGATGTCAGCATGCTCGCAGAACATTGGTGCATTCTAATTATTTAGTAAAAAAATATTAAATAGGAATTATAATTGTGTAATTATACTTTGTGTTACCCATGTCTGCAAAAACTTGGAAAAATTGGCAGTTTCAATAATGTTATATTGATTGCTTAATGCTCAGACCATTGGCCGATCGGCTATTGTATGGGATTTCGGAAGTCTATGTTTCTTGTTATGATTCCATACAGTTATAATTTAAAGTATATCTTTGACTATATATCCTATATATCTCATTATTGATGATTTTACATTTAAATAGGAATTCTAATTGTGTAATTATACTTTGTGTTACCCATGTCCTCAAAAACTTGGAAAAATTGGCAGTTTCAATAATGTTATATTGATTGCTTAATGCTCAGACCATTGGCCGATCGACTATTGTATGGGATTTCGGAAGTCTATGTTTCTGGTTATGATTCCATACAGTGATAATTTAAAGTATATATTTGACTATATATTCCATTAATAATTATTTTACTAAATGTAAAGATACATTTCTAATTTAAAGTATATCTTTGAATATATATTTCATTATTAAAAACTTGCATTCTAATGTTAATGATATGGTTATGCATAAGTATGTATGGATGATCTTAATTTTACCATTTTATACAGTTTGAGTGGGCTTAATAGTTAAGAACATGTGTTTCCTCTTAAGAGGTCATAGATTCAAATCCAGAGGGGGGTAGGGTATGTATACCTTCGTAGACTTTACCAGTCAAATCGTTGGGTGGAGGGGGGGTCCTTTGTCCCACAAACAAGGGGGTCTCATACACCAATTTGGTGTGTTGGCTTGGCCGTGACCTTGAAAATAGATTATTATTATTATTATAATTAATCCATATTAACAAGTACTTTGGCATAATGAAGGAACCTTCTACTAAATGAAATAATGTCTTTGGTACTTAGAGTGAATGGATAATGAAGTAATGTTTTCCAACCTTTTATTGTAGAGGTGGCAACAACTTCTTGCAATTAGAGACATTGTTGCAGAGGTGGTCGTGGTGGCGGTCTTCTTGGAATTGGAGACATTGTTTAATATTTGACTGAGGGTTTTACATCACTAATAACGTTTCAATTATTGGTCTTCTTGGAGTTGGAAACATTGTTTAATATGTAGAATTGGAAACATTGTTTAATATGTGACTGATGTGTTCTACATAAGAACCCATCACTAACAAGGTTGTGTGGTAGCGTAGTCCCTATCGGGTTGAATTGGGATAGGAAAAAGTAGGCAGATGGAAATTGCAACGGAGATGTGGCAAGCAGCATGACACGTGGCCTCTAGAGTCCCATTTTTTTTAAAGTATATAACATAATACAATTTGTGCATATGCCATTTATTTTTTGAAAGTATATAACAAAATACAATTTGTGCATACTAGAAGACAAAAATTTATGACGACACAAATATGAAAGGAGATCAAAAAGTAGTTTAGTTTGAAATATATTAAATAAGTTACAAGTTCCTGGAAATTTAAATGCATTTTTCATATAGACTAGTGAAAGATAAAAATGTATGAGGACCTAAATATAAAAGGAGATGAAAAAAAGGTTTATTTGAAATATATCAAAAAATAAAAGTCTGTTACATATTCCTGAAAATTTCAATACATTTGTCATATAGACTGGGATTGGCACTCCCGCAGACCATAAGAGAAATATGTACAAGAAACAATACTGTAAAAAGAAGAAAGTGCAATACCTGGAATAAAAAAAAAAAAATTGAAAGGTATCAGTCTTTGGCTAGACATTTCTATTTAAAAAAGTGGAATAATTGGGTTGATAAACAAAGCAAAATGTGATCAGTAGACTTACAGTGATGGTACATATGACCCCTTTTGTTATTTTCTTGTGGATGCCTTTTCATTGATGTCGTCGACAGCTGCTGGAATCGTGGCAACTGCCTATTGCCTTTCGTCGGCGGCCTGCTTAAATTCCCTTTCGAGCCATTCTTCAATGTAGCTTCTCATTGGGGCAATGTTGATCTCATTCTGGATTTTTATGTTGAAAAGTTCGTTTTCTAATTCCCCAAAGTCGATAGAAAGATTACGCAAAGCATTATCAATTTCCTCATTCCGTACTGAATAGTCGACTAGCTAGTCGTCGACATGATCTTGATCATATTCAAGGATGTTGTAAAACTTTTCCAAAGACAACGCCTTAAACATATCAACATGTTTATCGAAGTCTTTCCTAGTTAAGGGCAAGGAGTTGACGATTAAGTTGGGGTCTTGGAAGTCGTTGGTCCTTCCGGCTAAGTTTATTCTGGACAACCTTGTAAATAATTTTTCTTTCTTTGATATGGCTGGTTCACATGACTGAACAATGAGATGCAGGCTCTTCACTTTTTCTTTCCAGCATGCATTTAATTGACCGGTCTGGTTTTTGGATGGAAGATCTTGTTGTCTTCTTCTTGTTTATGTCATGTTGTTGGAAATGCTGCCAAAAGGAAGGACCGTGTTTAAATAGAAATGTTCTTCATATTTTAACTCTGCCTGCAAATGTTCGAGCAAATTATGTGCCCTGGTTCCAAGGGAAGTCATGGTTTGTGATGTTTCCCACGCCTTAGTTACCAGTTCCATTCTTCTTGATATTATTCTCCACATATCCTCTACAGGATGTGAGGAGGCTAGAGGATCCTTTTAACTTGGCTGCAGGGGTGGCATGCATGACTATTGCCAAAGGATTGGCAAGAAATGGCATAGGAATCAAAGCCTCTTCCAATTCCTTGACCCGGTCCTTTAGTATGGCATTCTCGGCCTCGATGCCTCCAATGGAATCATGAAGTGCATCTCCTCTCTCTATGTGAAGTTGACAGATTTGGGACGGCCGCATGTTCGCAAGGTTAACCTCTGAACAAGATTTTCCTTTCTTATTTTTTACATTTTTTTTTTCAATAATCAATTTTTTGGACCAACTGTCAAAACCAGGGCTCTGGAACACGAAGGATTCATCTTCGTCAAAATTTTCGGTATCAGATATGTCTATTGCACGACTATGTTGGATCGCGTCTCCGGGATGATCAAGGTAGCAGAGTATGCTATCCAGATCAGGCTGAAGGTCCATGTTCTCACTCTGAATTTCGGGCTCTTCTGCCTGTCCCACATTTTTTTTTCTCTTCTTGTCTATTGGAAGCTTGTGAGAACTATCAATTTTAGAGTGAGGAGGGTCGTTATCTCCACCTCTGTTTGAAGAACTCTGAGTTGCTTTGTTGTTGTGGTGGGTCGTTGGAGCGATGCTCTGGGATGTCATACTTTTGGGAGTGTTATTCTCCGATTGAACACTCTTGTCACCGGGGCCTTTTCCCTATTGCATGTACAATTTAGTGTTGCTTTGCAATGTGTCTAGGTCGTCGGTATCAAAAGCAGGAGCGTTGTCACCAATGTCTCTGTTTTCGGACAGGTGTTTTCTGAAAAAACAATTATCGAAGCCAAGTGTTTGTAAATGTTGTAGAAAACATTTATTGGGGTTGAACCCTCTTAGGCTTTCAGCATATCTCAGGTTCAAGTTTCTAGAATGCACTGCAAATTCGTCAATTTTGTTGATGTTCTTCAACACGAAGTCCCCGAATTTCCAAGGCAGAGGATTGAACTATTTTTTTCTCTTCTTTTGGAATAGATGCAACCAATATTTGTATTGTCGTGCTACTTTTGTAACAAACATTTTGTCCATAATGTGACATGGAAAAAGAGCGGGTTTTTACCTAGAGCCAAAAATCCTTATCACAGTGTAATTATCCAAATGTTCAAGTGTCCCCTTCCTTTCCAAAAAACTGGTTGCTTGTTCAGATATGCAGGGAGCATCTTCTCCTAACAACAAAACTTTGAAAACAAACATGAAGCCATTAAAAACATCATAAAAATAGTGGGAGGCCTTGTGCTTCCACAAGGCCTGGTACCAAAACATTACTGGGTCGAATTCCCAGTTGACATTCTTAGATGGAGACAGTTATGGAAACTGGCAGCAATGTGTTATCACAAAAACTAAGTAGGATGACATATAGAATTTATTTTCCCTTTTGAAGCTTGACAATTGGGAACAGATTTCATGGGAGATTAACTTGCCCCAATCAAAAATGGCTTGTTCCTTGACTGTGAAATAAAAAATATAAAGAGACATCCAAGAAATAGTTGTTGTGGACTCCTCTCCTGTTATTCTTGTAAATAGCCAGGCAATTTCACGGAATGGATTTCTAAATGAACTAACTTGCAAGCTTGTGATATCTTCAGGAACTATAATCGGGTCTTCCAATAAATGGGGCAAGAGGTCCAACCCGTTATTATGCTTTGCTGGGAACTGTTTGGAATCTTCTCCTTTGAACGTCAATGTTGCCTTTGACAATCTTAACATCTGGCAGAAGACATGAGGTGACTAAGAAATAGAAGAGCGAATAATTATTTTTTCTAAAATAAATTTATTGATGCACCAAGAGACCAACTCCTTATAGTCAAAAACTTCAGGGACACAGCCTGCACGAGCAATCCCAGAGGTCCAAATTACTTCGTTATGGGCGGCAGGGGTTGAGTAATAAGAATATGCCCTGGACTACTGGAGGTTCTGGTCCTCGCGCCCGAAGATGTTCATTGTATATCCGTAGAACTGTTGTCAAGTTGATGCCATAGGTTTATGAGAACGTTTGGTTAGTCCAGACGGTGGTTGAAATGAACAGTCAGAGTCGATAATATAACTCTCTGCAAAATCTTAGTTAAATGCTTATGAATGGGAAAGCTCCTAGACCCTTTTGCTGATTAATGGAAATCTGTATGGGTGGTGCATGATGAACTGTTAGCAGTAAAGCTTACTTATTGCATATTTAGAAGTGTGAAGGTGGCAGGTACAACGAAGCGCAATTAATGATTGGAGGTTTCGTGAATGTGCCAAGCCGACGACGTGTGAATGACATTTCATGATTTTGAAATCAACACTCGAAAGGGATAATATAATCATCCGCAAATATTGGTTTAATGTGTATTAATCGGAGATCTTATCAAGCCTTTTGCCCATCAATGACAATCTATACGGTTCCTGCACGATGAGTTGTTAGAATTAAATGTCACTCATTGGATATTTAGAAACAAGATATATATATATATATATATATATATATATATATATATATATATATTAAAACATTTTTTTTATTATAGACAAGTGCGAAGGTCACAGAGACAGGGGAGAGAAAGGAACGAATGGAAAGGTCTGAAAAGCGGTCAGATGGGATTCAAAACAGGGTTACGGGGGATACTCATGAGAGACGAGTGTCCCACAGTCAAATTTTATGTATCGAAATTTTTGACTGCAAAACGTGTAAAATGGAAGAGAGCATGATGGGGGAGTTTAGCAACCAGATTGTATATTTGTGGAATTCCAGGAAAGTGGCTAAGTATGAAATAGGGAAACGGTCGGTCGAACTCATTTTCGGAATCGAAGATTGAAGATTTCGTGAACGGACCAACCCGACGACATGAAACTGACATTCCATGATGTTTGAAATTAACACTCGGAAGGGATAATATAACCATCCAGAAATTTTGGTTTTATGCATATTAATGGAAGATTTCCTCAAATCTTGGTTCAACATTAACACTTGCTAATTGCATACTTAGAAATAAAATCTTATATATAATTGGTAATTGCTAATTGCAAAAGGGCGTGGGCATAGGAAACAACAAATAGGAATTGGATATTTCTTGAACCCGCTAACCCGATGATCCACGGAAGAAATTCGAAGAAATGGCGAAGTATGGAAAGCGGATGGACGCGCTTAAAAATGGGGTGACAATAGTTCCACAGGAGACATGAAGACCCAATGGTCAAATTGTATGTCTCGGAATCCTTCAGTGCAAAATGTACTATATATATATATATATATATATATATATATATATATATATATATATATATATATGTATGTATATATAACAAGTTTTTATTATAGACAAGTGCGAAGGTCACAGAAACGAGGGAGAGAAAGGAATGAATGGCAAGGTCTAAAAAGCGGTCAAACGGGATTCAAAATAGTGTTACGGGGGATACTCAGGAGAGGCGAGTGTCCCATGGTCAAATTTTATGTATCGGGATTTTTTACTGCAAAACGTGTAAAACGGAAGAGAGCATGATGGGGCAGTTCAACGGTCGGTTTGTATATTTGCGGAATTTCGGGAAAGTGGCTAAGTATGGAATAGGGAAACGGTTGGTCATACTCGTTTTTGGAATCGAGGATTGAATATTTCATGAACAGACCAACCCGAGGATGTGCAAATGACATTCCATGATGTTTAAAATTAACGGTCGGAAGGGATAATACAACCATCCAGAAATTTTGGTTTTATGCGTATTAATGGGAGATTTGCTCAAATCCTAGTTTAGGATTAACAGTTGTTAATTGCATACTTAGAGATAAGATCTTATATATACTTGGTAATTGATAATTGAAAAAGGACGCGGGCAAAGGAAACATCGATTAGGAATTGGATATTTCTTGAACCCGCCAACCTGATGATCCGCGAAAGAAATTCGAAGAAATGGCGAAGTATGGAAAGTGGACAGACGGGCTTCAAAATGGGGTGACAAAATATCCACAGTAGACGTAAGGACCCCGAAGGTTAAATTGTATGTCTTGGAAGTTTTCAGTGCAAAATGTGTACCAGGAAAGAGGGCATGATAGGTAGACTGTAATACGGAAGACGGTATGATTTGAGTCCAGTTGTAAATTTGTATATCGCGGAAGTCACGGTATTGTTCGTAGGTCATGGAACAATCGAAGTCAAATATAGAGCCCGCCTACTGGGAATTCGTGGTCAGAGAAGTGACCAGATATGGATCGCGATATAAGAGTATGAGTGCAAACGTGAACCCGCAAGTCCGCCTACCCGTGCAGCTAGACATTTTCGAAAAAACAAATAAGTGACGAGAAAGATAAAGTTCAGGGAAAAGAGAAATGGATATTTGGCTAAGCATAGAAGGCATAAAAGAAGGGATAATATATTCACATATGTAATAGATATCCAATTTCATGCCAATATATATACTTGGAAAGAAGTGTGAAGGTGGCGGGCACAGAAAACAATGACTAAGAATATGATCCATGAGTTTACTTGGTTCTTGGTTGTATGCTTTGTCTGTCAATTTGTATATCATGGAATTTTGAGTGTTATTTGCAGGGCACAGAACAATAGAATTGCAATTTTTTAGCCATCCATCCCGCAAGTCTGCCTGTCAATTTGTATAGTGCGAAACTCTGGGTGTTGTTTTTAGGAAACGGAACTATAGAGGACATGCTTTTCCCCTAAATATAACCTATGTAACACAAATGTAGTCCATGGATCATTTTAGCACTTTTCCATCCATTAACAATTACAATATTGAGCCCGCTAACCCTGGAGTTCGTCTGTCAATTTGTATATCGTGGAACTCCGAGTGTTCCTTGGAGGAAATAGAAAAATAGAAGTGAAATGTTGAACCAGCCAGCCCGCAAGTCCTTCTATCAATTTTTATATCGCAGAACTTTGGGTGCTACTTGTAGGACACGAAACAATAGAGGCCCAATTTTGAGCCCGCCAGCCTGAGAACCCACGATCCAAAAAGTGGCTAAGTATGGAATGAAAGATTCGTACATGAGGGAACCCTTGTCAACCTATTTTGAAACCTGTGGTGGAGGCTCAACTACTGTTTGCAGGTGACAGAATAATGGAAGTTCAATATAGAGCCTGGGTGTCTGGGAATTCGCGATATGAAAAGTGCCTTGGCATCGAATGGCTACTAGTTGGTCGGAGTCGGATTTTTGGAAAAACGACTAAGTAAAGAGAAAGACAAAGTAGAGGGGAAAAAGAAATAGCAATTTGGTCAAATACAGAAGAGGGAAAAGAAGGTCCAATATATTCAAATCTGCAATAGAAATTCCATTTCCTAGCAAGATCTTTTTTGTGTGTTGCTGGATAAGTTGTATACATATTTCATATACTTGGAAAGAAATTTGAAGGTAGCGGGCGCAGAAAACAACATCTAGAAATTTGAAATTTCCTAAACCCACAAACTCGATGATCCACCAAAGAGATGTCAAGAAATTGTCAAGTGTGAAAAGTGGTTGGATAGGCTTCAAAATAGGGTGATGGATTCACGAGGAGTCGTAAGGCCCCGAGTGTCAAATTGTATATATCGGAACATTTTGGTGCAAAATGTGTAACACGGAGGGGGGGATGATGTCGAAGTCCAGAAGTAAATCTACATATCACAGAAGTTGGAGTGTTATTTGCAAGTCATGAAATAATGGAAAGTGCAATTTAGACAAAGGGGAAGCGCTCAGTCAAAACGCGTGAATCCGCCAACCCACGCAACAAGGCATTTTTGAAAAAAAAAAATGATTAAGTAACCAGAAATAATTGCATTTCTAGAAACAAGAATGAAGTTGTTGATGTGACATTGTGATTTGGTATTGCTATGTTCTATCTGCATTACAAATAGAATTGAACGTTGGTTTGAAACTGTGTGTAATTCATTTTTTTGTTTTCATAAAATCTTGATGGATCGACAAAGTACATTGTCATATAATTGTTAGATGATCCATTTTAGAACAAATTACCTAAGAAAATACAATATCGAAGAACTACAAGACTACCGAACCATTCCAATGAGAAGAGGCGTTAAGTCCAAAAAAGAAGCAGCAACCAAGACTCCAACGCAAATTTTTTTAGTAGCAAATCCATATCAAAAAAAAAAAAAACATTGAGCACTATACATCTATCCTTAGAAATTGGACCCAGTTCTTTGGGCCAAAACATTGAACGTATCTGCCACAAACACAGACACGAGATCCTCAACATGCAAGAGCCATCGAGATGCTCTTCAACATGCATACAAAATTGATTACCACGCCTTTTTTTTAAGGAAATCCTTGTAGTTTTCTCCTCGATGGATCATCCTGTGGTAAAATTGATAGTTCTCAGAAGCTTCCTGTGAGGAAGAAGATGAAAAATGTTGTAGGGAAAATGGAATATCCCTTAATTGAAAGCTAGGACACACCAAGAAACCAACGCTCCACAGCTGAAAATTCAGGGACATAGGTTGCACGTGCAATTCCAGAGGCCCAAATTAGTCCATTCTGGGTGGAAGGAGATGACTAGTAGAAATATGTCTTGCACCAGTGGGAGTTTTGGTTATCATTCCCTAAGATGTTAATTGTATATCCAGAGAACATGACAGTAGTCCCGCAATTGAATAGTTTTTTGGCTTCAAATATATCTCTGAGAGCATCAACATATCATTTCCTTATAGTGAAAGTCTTTCGCCCAGAGCAAACTAATTTGGACCTCTGGAATTCCTAATTTCGAGCTGCAAAGAGGCTATTGTGTTCATCATTGGTTTTTTTTCTGAAACTCCTTCTTTTGGTGTTGTCGGGACCACCATCACTGAGCTAGGAAGTTCTGCCCATTATGGTTGATTTCAATTTGGGCATGGGAGTGAGAACAGTCTTTGCATTGCCATCATCCATTGTCGTATAATCGTCCATCAAATCATCTTCTTCCGGATCGGAATCCATGGCATCAACCTCTGTACCAACCATCAATGCAACTGGGCAGGTTCTATGGTGACAACAAAGAGAGATTAAGAATTAGAGATTTCTTAAAGGCACCAACTGGCTGGCGCACAAAAGAGATTGCATCAAGTTTGAAATGAATACTTGGAAATGATAACACTCTTCTCTGCAAATCTTGGTTTAATTCGTAGTAATGACAAATCTTCTCCAGTCTTCCAGACATTAATGGAAATGTTAACAGTTCCTGCACGATGAACTACTAGCATTAAAGATTAATAATTGCATATCTGGAAAGAAGTACGAAGGTAGCAGTGATGGCGAAGAGCGACCAAGCATTGTACATTTCATCCACCCACCAACCTGCGAAACAGATTCCAAGAAATGCCCAAGCATGGAAAGCGGTCGGGTAGGTTAAAAAAAAAGAAGGGTCACAAGATATACCCAAGAGACGTGAGAGGCCAATGGTCAAATTGTATCTCAATGACAGATTTTGGTCATCAATTTGTATATCGTGGAATTTTGGGTGTTGTTTGTGCGTAGTGGAACAGTGGAAGCACAATGTCCAAAGGGCAATTTGTATATTGCAGAACTTTGGGTGTTGTATATAAAAGCATGAGACATTCGTAAAAAGGACCAAGTAAACAGAAAGAGAAAGCATACGAGATGAAGGTGATTTTGTTTGCTAATTTGTAAGTCGTAGAAGTCTGGGTGCTATTTGCAGGCGGCAGAATAATGTAAACGCAATGTTGAACCCGCCTATGCGGGAACCCGCGATTCAAAAAGTTTGTTCAATATGAAACAGGGAAGAGGACGGTCGGGCTGGTGATATAAAAGTAACAATGGAAATCTGAAGACGTGAATCCACCAAATCCCGTACCTAGACATTTTTCGAAAAACGAGTAAGTAAAGAAAGGGAAAGCAGAGGGCAAAAGAGAAAGTGGATGGCAATTTTCGGAAGCGGGAATTGTTGTAAGAAATCACCATTGATGGTCTTAACAGTAACTATGAAGTGCATTAAACATGTTAATAGCTTCTTCAATCAAGGAATAGATACAACGAGTGATGTTTATAGTTTCCAGGATCTGAGAAAAACAATTTTTGGTTGTTCAAGTAAAGTTTTTGTACTGTTAGCTTCACCGCAAGTATAACAATGACGAATTTGAATTTTAATGTCCTCTCGTTCATATGATTGGTCCTTTAGACTTCACATAGTATATATTATTTTATTTCAATTTGTTTTCTAATTTGTAGATCGTGGAAGTTCGGGTGTTGTTTGCAGGCGATGAAACAATGGAAACTCAATGTTGAACCCACCTATCCGGTAACCCGCCTATTCGGAAACCTGCGATCCAAAAATTTTGTACAATATGAAACGGGGAAGCGGTCGTTCAGGATGGTGATATAAAAGTAAGTGAAATTTGAAGACGTGAATATGCCAACTTTCGCACCTAGAAATTTTTCGAAAAACGAGTAATACATACTAAATATGTACCTTTATAAAGTATGGACATGAAATTTTATAGAGCATGTATGGATCCCTCATTCCATACTTAGCCATTTTTTGGATCGCGGGTTCTTAGGTTGGCGGGCTCAAAATTCGGCCTCTATTATTTTGTGTCCTACAAATAGCACCCAAAGTTCCACGATATACAAATTGACAGGTGGACTTGCGGGCTGGCTGGCTCAACATTTCACTTCTATTGTTTCATGTCCTCCAAAAATCACTCAGAGTTCCATGATATACAAATTGAAAGATGGACTCCTGGGCTAGCGGGCTCAAGATTGCGATTGTTTACGGATGGTGATCCCTATCAACTATCTAACATTATCTAAAAACATTATTTTCAATACTAAGTTATTAATATTAAATATTGATATTGTACAATTTAATTACATAAAATTATTAAAGGATGTTAAATATCTTAATTAAAAGAAAAACCTGCCTATTCGGAAACCCGCGATTGAAAAAATTTGTACAATATGAAACGGGGAAGCAGTCGGTTAGGATGGTGATATAAAAGTAAGTGGAAATCTGAACACGTGTATCCGCCAACTTCCGCACCTACAAATTTTTCGAGAAACGAGTAATACATACTAAATATGTACTTTTATAAAGTATGGACATGAGATTTTATAGAGCATGTACAAATCCTTCATTCCATACTTAGCCACTTTTTGGATCGCAGGTTCTTGGGTTAGCGGGGTCAAAATTGGGCCTCTATTGTTCTGTGCCCTACAAATAGCACCCAGAGTTTCATGATATAGAAATTGACAGGCAGACTTGCAGGCTGGTTGGCTCAACATTGCACTTCTATTGTTTTGTGTCCTCCAAATAGCACTCGGAGTTCTACGATATACAAATTGACAGATGGACTCCAAGGCTGGCGGGCTCAAGATTGCAATTGTTTATAGATGGCAATCCCTATCAACTATCTAACATTATCTATAAACATTAATTTCAAATACTAAATTATTGATATTAAATATTGATATTATACAATTTAATTAGACAGATTGCAATCCCTATCAACTATCTAACATTATCTAAAAACATTATTTTCAAATACTAAATTATTAATATTAAATATTGATATTGTACAATTTAATTACATAAAATTATTAAAGGATGTTAAATCTCTTATTTTTAAAAAAATGAAGTAAACAAAAAAAAGTTTTTTTTAATTCTATCACCGCAAGTATAACAACGACCAATTTGAATTTTAAGGGCCTCTTGTTGATATGATAGCACCATTGGACTTCGCACAATATATATTTGTTTATTTCAAATTATTCTAGGAGATTAATTCTACCAAGTTCATCGATCAAGGAAAAGTGTTAAAACAAGCCACATACTACATTTGCATCACAATGCTATACAAATTGACAGGCGGACTTGCGGGCTAACTGGCTAAAAAATTGCAAGTCTATTGTTCTGTGTCCTCCAAACAACACTAGGAGTTCCACGATATACAAATTGACAGACGAAGCATACAACCAAGAACCAAGTAAACTCCAAACAGGCCGCAAGAAAGATTCCACAAGGTTCCATAGAGCAGCACGCATCGACCTTTGCATCAAACAATTTGATATATAAAGAAAACACGTCCTGGCATTGGTTTTCTCTTACATCTGGTATATGTTCCCACCAAAAAATAATCGGGGCTATGAGATATATGGGGTTTTCTACCATGCTTCCCATTTTTGGACTAAACAATCTTATGCGCATGCAATCTCTATAGCGAGATCTAAATATCTCAAGTTGATGTTTCAATCCATGCCGAGTTCCTTTTTTTCAATTAGGGCATCGAGAAAATGCAGATACAATACCATAAATGTAGTTGGAGACACATTTTTTTATTTTATTCGAGCATCCGAAAGAAAATTGCAGAAATCCTGTCATGGCTAAATAGTTAAAAAACAATTGTCGAATTTGGGTACCCAAAAAATGTGCAGGATCCTCCATCAAAGCAACAGCCAGCAACCATATTTTTATTTTATTTTATTTGCACACTAAAACAAATATTCAAAATCCTCACTAGGAGACGTAAGAAAACATCAAAATAACAACATTGATTGCATTTGTAATTAGATTCTCAAGTACTCGAGTCCGGCGAAAATTCATCTGGGTGTTGAAGAAATATTGCAGAGACACACTGCAAAATTATTACTCGGAGATGCAAGAAGACATCAAATAACAACATCGATTGCATTTATAATTAGATTCTCGAGTACTCGAGTCTGACGAACATTCATCTGGGTGTTGAAGAAATATTACAGAGACACATGAGATAATTTTGTTTCCTGCCAAAGCTTGATATGTTTTTTTTTTTCTTGTTTTTTTTTTCTTCTTCTTCAACTGATATGAAATATTGCATTGTCCTCATTTAAGGTAAACTTGTTGTGTATCTGAAAGTCGTGCATCATGTAGACATTTCTTGCCTTCTTATATAGGTATGCATCATAAGACAATTATGCTAACCTAGGAAGCACATCTTGTAATAGAGATTGTCTAATTGTACAATGCACAGTTGTGTTGCCCATGGTTCAGATGGCAGCATTGAGACAATGTCCATATATATATGGACATTTTTCACTGCATCGTAGACAATCAATCGTATCATCACTTACCAAAGCGGAAGAAGAAGCAAGAGAGTTGCATTTCGCACATACAGGTTCAAAGGGGGTCGAGTACACATTCGTTGCAACCAAAACACCTTCAACATGGAAACGCGAGCATAGGAATTAATACACTGTGTTATCTCCTCAAATAAATTGGTGGAAATTTTGCTTTTGAGGTGATAGGTTGTGGTCCAAAATTTATTCCTAAATTTTTGTAGGTAGGTTAGAGAGTCTATTTTTTGTAAATAAGCTCAGAAAGAATTTTTGATTTGGTTTGGTCAATCAAAAGTCAGAATCTCAGGTTTTGGTGGTTTAGGCGAGCCTGAAAAGCACTCATTAACCACCGAAAGCCTTTGTTCCTGGTAGTTAAGAGGGAAAAGCAAAAGTGCAGTTAACTATTGAAAAGGTTTCAACGGGAAAAAATGAAAAGCACTTGCTTTCACATGAGCCAGTTGTCAATTGGTGCAATGATGGAAACGTAACCGCCGAAATCTCATGAAGGTGGTAAGTTATGCACGTTCTGGTTATATCTATCCGAAAATTGAGATCTTGTTGTCCTTTCAACTACATTTATCTTTTCAAAATTAAGACTCGGCGATGATACAGAAATTCATGCATGTTTCCCGACTAACAGAAATGATTAGTCACGTAGCCTCTCACCATTTCCAGTCATGAGTACACAATCCATTATGACCCCGTTAAATCTCGGATTTAATCTCCATTCATTTTGAATTCGGGAGTTATTGAGATAGTTTTGAGCCCATGATTTTATCAAACAAACGCATATCCAGAGATCATAATCTCGTTTCTCGTGGTGATCGTTGAACGCAGTAAGAGTCCAGCAAATCGCTCTCAAGCCAATTGTCATACCAATCAAGCCAGGTTGAGTCATCAGGTAAGTTCAAAACCCATAACTGTTTCAATTTAAATGAATATCCCACCGAAACTCGAAATTTTCGGCATGTTTTCAGTTAGTCTGTTGCCTAAACTCGGTTAGTGTTTGAGCTTTGTGATCTGAATTCTATGTCACCCTATCTCATTTTCTTTTCTATGAGCCATACTCTCTGTCATCCTAAATCATAGAGTCTATGTCTCCCTAGCACGAAGTTTTTCCTTAATTATAGGTACAATCAGCATTTACTAATGCCGAAAGCAGGGTCGAATTGGATGGATTTTGGTACCTTGAGGCGCACCCTGAGGTGGTCGAGTTATTCAAGCAGACTGGAGTGTATACCTATTGTGAAAAACTAGCAAATTTTTATCAACAGGTATCCAAGGCTTTTTCTAGCTCGTATGATGGAAGAACAACAACAATGGGAAAGGAGCAGTCTGTGGTTGATGAAGCAACCATAACTAAGTTCACAAGTCTTCCCAGAACAGGTGATTGTTGGTTCAAATCAATAGTACCTTCAAACATTGAGTCTAGGTCTTACCTACAACCTCTACACAAAGATCTTACATGGAAAAAAGAAATACCAATGTCTTATCTGGAACCTAAATGGCAATCTCTCTTGAAGGCTATCTTTGTTTATATCACCTGTGAAGGTAGATACAACAGAGTCATGTTCTACCACTTAAAGCTTTTAAATCATTTCACAGGGAGATCTCCCATCAATTTACCATTTTACTTGCACAAAGCCCTCACGAAAATGTCTAAACAGGTTAAGGCCAAGCCCACTAAGGTGGCAAGAAGATTGTCTCATCAAGGACTCGTTACTCTCATTGTCAAAGAGTCATTGAAGAAAAGGCAGGTAGATTGGAACTATTTCCTCTTCTGGAATGAATTCCAAACTGATTGGCAACATTAGGAGAAGGAAAAAAAGGTTGCCACTAAGAAGACTATTACTCCTAAAAGAAGTCATAGAAAACGGAAGGGTATCTCACCACTAAGAGATCTGATAGAATCATCCTCTGTTAAAAAGAAAAGAATCAAAATAAAGTTACAGTTTGAGGGTGAGCAGTCCAAGGACCCTGCTACAGGAAATAAGCCTTTAAACTTACCCTATAGTGATTCAGAGCCAGAACAAGAGTTAGCAGAGACACAGGGTAATGTACAGGCTGGAAAAGTTGCAGATGATTGTTCCAACTTACCTTCACCAACTCCTCCAGAGGCACACAGTCCACCAGTGGCAAAAGCCTCTTCAAGTAATCCTAAAGCATCTAGGGCACAGAAAATCAATAAACTCCTGCAACAAGTCTATGAAATGGAAGTCTTGGAAAGAATTATTAAAAAGGCTAATACAGACTTGACTGAAAGAAATGTAGAGATTTTCAAAATAAACCAAACCCTCAAAGAAAAGCATGACAATATCAAAGACAGGAACAGGGTATTGATAAGGGAGAACATGAAGTTGTACAGACAGCTTAGAATTCTGAGGTTGAAATTAAAAGAGTCTCAATCGCCAGCACAGGAGCAAACCAGTTTGGAGACTCTAGCTAACTTAGCTACAACCATGGTAGATACACCAGAGCCTTCTACACATCCAGTTGAAGTTCGCAGATCTGCATGAACAAGGGTTGCGTCGTCTAAAAAACCTTGAACATTCAGCAAAGAATCAAGGTAATCATTTTTGCAAATTTTGAAGTTTTCTCAAAGCTGAAGTTTCAGTGGTTTAGGCGAACAGGATGACTATTCATTAACCACCAAAAAAAGAGCTTTCGGTAGTTAATCCACTCAGGAGCCTTCTAGGTTAACCACCGAAAGCCTGTCACTGCCAGAATGACCGAATTTTTGCACAGATCGAGTTTTTCTGAGTTGGAATGGTTTGAAACCTCTTCGAATGGACATTTGTTGAATTGTCAAGTCAGATCCAATAGCTATTTTTGATAGATAATGGAAAGAAGAGGTGTTTCAAACGTTTTTGGTACCTTTGACAAAGGCAGAAAATCAGGATGCTTACTCACATCAACAAATTCGAATTTGTATCTCTTGGAAGAGTCATCACTCAGCCTTGGAAGGCTATTCTGCACTGCACCATTACTCTACAAGAGATGAATACCATGAAATCTGGGATTGACCTCACTTTTGGGGATCATTCCATACCTTTTGCAAACTAAATTTTGACTTTCTATCTTTAGCATATTTGATCCATGCTTTCAGGATCTCAAAATTGCATTGTAAAGCTATAAAGCTAAAGGTAGAATGGGAACTAAGGGTTCGACTTTGGAGACCTTTTTCATATTATGTACTCAAACTTCTCATTTTCATATTAAGTAATACAAGCTTCTTTTGCCATAACTTGTTCAGATTTCATCTTCTTATCTATTMTGTACTTGCACCTGGATATTATATTCATGWTGTTATGCTTGTTTATGCCCGATAACTGTCATCTTATCATTGCATTCATAAGTTAAACTTTGCAAGTATTCATGTGATTATTGTAATTGGCCATTCATATATGCTTTATATGTGATTCTGTTGATATAATAGTTATTTATCCATACATCCTTTTATTTGTAAACTCTCTGAACATTTGTGGTTGAAAGCCTTATCCATCTAAATGTGTTCATGCATGTTTTGAGTGAGAAATCATTCAGTCCTCCGACTTGATCCAAATCCACACTTATTATTGAGAAAAAAGTTACCAAAAGATTAAGTTACCAGGCATCTCTGACTTACAACCTAGGAGAGTTTCCTGGAGTGATAACAAATTGGCATCGTTGTCGGGGAGAGGAGATCGAAGCTCAGCTTCCTTGGGAGACGACATAGATCCAACTTTGATGATAGACAAAGCCTGGACATCATTTGGGTTGTAACTATCTATTTGGCGACTCCATTGAAACGAAGTGGCTCCAAAAAGAGCTCACACCATGGCGAACCAAGAAGGCCCACTGACAACACCAGTTCCTAACCCTAAGAAGATCATCAGTAAGGGAAAATATTTACAAAGACAAGCTTCCATATCTACAAAGACATCAAATTCAAGTATTCAAACCGACACTTCTTCTTTCATATCTAAAAGGCCTCTAGTTGAATCCCCTATTGTTGAAACTCGTAGTTCTCAGGAAATTGAAAGTTTATCTGAAATATTGAAGGTAGAGGAACCTTCACTTTCCTCTAATGTTACAAACTTTGTTCTTTAGAATGATATTTCATCCAATCTTAAAGAGATAATTACAGGGTCCTCTCCGCAAAAATAAACCTCTTCTTCATCTTCTTTGAATTCCTCACCCACCAAACCTACAGAAGGTGTTTTCTACACTCATACTAATCTGCCTGTTCTTGAAGATATTTTACATGATCTGTCCTCTAAGGGAGAAGAAATTTTAGCCTTGTTGCTTGGTCAGTTTTATAAGGCCTCTTATTTTTCACCCATTTCTGAAAATTCTGCTCAAAGTGAAGTGAGACAACCATTTTATTTTAACTCAGTCATCCCATCTCAACCTTCATCTCCTACAAATTCTTCTTCTGTATCAACCCCCAAGACTGCCATGGCTGCCCCTTTAACCAATATGGAGCATATTTTGGCAAATAGGTATGCTCCACTTGTCTTTCCCAATCCCTTATCTGCTATGCCAACTGGAGATTATCAGAAATATATGCCAAAGTTTACCGGAGAAGGGGATTATACTGCTAAAGAACATATTGAAGATTTTTATGCTTATGCTAAAAATATTAACATTTCAGAAGAAGTTGTGTGGACCAAAGTTTTTGTTTAGAGTTTGGATGGCCAAGCCCAGAAATGGTTCAAAGAGATATCGGCAAATTCAGTCACAGGTATTGAACAATTAGATGAGGTATTCTTAAAACACTGGGGAAAAAGAAGAGATCTGCTATATTACATTTCTGAGTTTGGAAACTTAAGGAGAGAAGATGGAGAGTCGTTCTCAGACTTCATCAAAAGGTTTAATAGAATGTTTGGCAAGATCCCTGCAGAGATCAAACCAATTGATGCATCGGAAAAGATCACATTCTCTGCTGCCTTTGATCCATATTTTTTCCTAATCCTTAGAGAAAGAATATCATCCACACTTTATTTAATGAAAGATGTTGCCCTCAAGGTTGAATCAAACATTATGGCATCTCAGAAGCTCAAAGGAAAGGTCGAGAGAAAGAAGTCTGCTATTGAACCCTCTTCTTATTCTAATAGTAAAATGGAAAAGATGGCAAAGATGTTGGACAACTTGACATCTGAAATGTCAAAATTGAAGATCCAGAATCAGAAACCACCAAGGACAAAAGAGCCAAATGATTTTGTCCCGAGAAATCTGAATGCTTTCCCTTACAGAAGGAACAATCAACAAGTCTAGATCCTTCAGAGAGACAAGAATGTAGTTGATGATCAGAGAATCATACCCCCTTTTCAAAATGCAATGTTAGAAGAAGAACATCAGCCATCTCATGATGAAGTTGAAGAAGCAGATGAGATAAATTGTTTTGGTGACAAAAATGATTCCTCCTTTTTGACACAAGTAGATTATGAAGAAGCCCTGATGGACCAGCAAATTCATGAGGCAAGTATTGAAGAATCTGTCTACCTGACGGATGATCATAAATGTTATAATTTAAGATCCAAAAATGTTGTCCCTAAACCATTGCTCGCTGCTCCTGTGAAGAATAAAGAAGTTGTTTCTCCTGTGAAGAATAAAGAAGTCGCTACCAAGCAGCCTGATGCTCCTGTAAAACAGACCTCCACTCCTACAAAAAAACAGCAGAAGCAAACACAGCCCCTAGCCAAGGAGCAAGTCATTCTCAAAGCTCCTTCCAACAAGGTAAAAGCTTCTAATAAATCAGCTTTCTCTTTTAATTTTGAATCAGAAATTCAGAAAGTAAAGATACCTATGCTATTAACCGAACTCATGAAGAACGATATCTTTAAGTCTTCCATCCTGAAGTCCCTTGAACCAAAGACCTCTTCATCTACTGATTTTGTTAACCTACAAGATGACAAGCCAATAGTAACTATAGGGCCTATGATAGAAGACCAAGATGATTCTTGTCCACCATTATATATATCCATAAATGTCCATGATAAGATCCTCCACAACTGCTTGCTTGATTCAGGAGCGTCACATAATCTTATGCCCAAAGAAGTGATGGATGAGCTTGGGCTTGAGGTCACCAAACCATATCATGATCTCTTCTCTTTTGACTCTAGGAAAGTCAGATGCCTTGGCCTCATAAAAGACCTTGTTATAAACCTTGCCCAATTGCCAATGAGAAGCACGATAATGGATGTGGTGGTTGCTGATATCCCACCCAAGTTCAGACTCCTCTTGTCTCTTCCATGGAGCAAAAGATTAGGATGCACCTTGCTGATGGATCTTTCGTATGATACGATCCCGGTGTTTGGAGGAGAGCTAAAAAGACTTTACAGAGGGAATCAACTTGCCTACATCATCAGCGATGCAAAAAATTCTGTAAATCATCCTATTTATGCTGTGGATACAGATTTTGGCTCGTGCATTCTTCAAATACATGATTCTCAATCAAATCCTATGCAACTTGTGAAGCCCACTGAACAACAAACTAATGATAAGAGTGTTTCAGTTTGGACCATGTATTTTGATGGGGCCAGTACCAAAGATTCAGTAGGTGCAGGGGTAGTTTTGATTTCTCCTTCAAAGGAGACTATACATTTGTCTTTTAAGCTCGATTTCAAAACTACTAACAACATAGCAGAGTATGAGGCCTTGTTGTTGGGATTAAATTCAACTAAGGAGATGGGGATAAAAGGTTTAAAGGTGTTCAGAGATGCGGATCTCATCATACAACAAGTAAATTGTACCTTCCAAGCAAAGCATGTCAGATTGAAAGCCTACAGGGATGAGGTATGGAAAGTAAGAGATTCTTTTTCCATTTTTGAGATTTCTTATATACCCAAGGATATGAATCATCTTGTTGATTCCCTTGTTGTTTCAGCCAGCATGTTTATTCCTCCCATGCCCCCAGGTTGAGTTATGAAATGCAAGTCAAATATAGGCCATATTTGCCCGACAATATTAAATACTAGAAAATTTTTGAGGATGATGATGAACTTAATAGATTTCTTCAAGTGGTAGATGAGTTTTCTGATATGCACGTTGATCAGCAGAATCTAAATGTAGAGGAATCCTAGAAACCTAAGATAAAACAAAAATTGGGTCAGCATGATATTGTTCAGCTACCTAACAATTATATACCTCGAGGTTTGGTACCTCTCGAAAAGCTATTTGATCGCAATGACGTCCCCTACAAGCCAGACAAAAAGGAGAAATATCTTGTTTTTCATGAGCACAACATAGGGGGCGAAAGCCAGCCTAAATTCATAAATCTATCCTGTGAATTGACTGTTGATCAGAAGTCTGAATATTGCAGTGTTTTGAAAGAATTTTCTGATGTTTTTGCTTGGAAATATAGTGATCTGAAGACTTATGACTCTGATATCATTCAACACAAGATCCCTCTTGAGAAGGACACCATCCCTTTCAAACAAAAGCTCAGACCTATCAGTCCTCTTCTTTTGCCTGTGATTGAAAGAGAAATCAAAAATCTGATTGATGCTAAGATCATAATCCCTTTGAGATACTCCAAATCGATTGCAAATCTAGTAATAGTGAGAAAGAAAAATGGTGAGGTCAGGTTATATGTGGACTTTAGAAAATTAAACAGATGCTCTAAGAAAGACAACTATCTCCTACCTAAAATGGAACATTTGCTGCAAAGAATTTCAGGGGCTGCCATCATGTCTTTCCTAGATGGTTTTTCTGGCTATAACCAGATTTATGTCCATCCTGATGACCAAGAGAAGACTGCATTTACTACTCCTTGGGGTACCTTTATGTACGCCAAAATTCCATTCGGATTAATGAATGTTGGGGCCATGTTTCAAAGGGCCATGGACATAGCTTTCGTGGGTGAGAAGGACAAGTTTGTCCTCATATATATTGATGACATCATAATTTATTCCAGCAGTCATGAGGAGCATCTAAAGCATTTAAAAAGAGTGTTTTTGAAGTGCAGGCAATTCGAAATCTCATTGAATCCCAAAAAGTCCCATTTTTCTCTCAGGAAAGGTAAGCTCTTAGGCCACATTGTCTCAGCAGAAGGTGTAAAAATTGATCCAGCTCGGGTGGAAGCAATTAAGAGGCTGTCATTGCCAAGGTTGAAAAAGGATATTCAATCGATACTCGGTAAGATTAATTTTGTTAGAAGATTTGTTCCAAATTTTTCCGAGTTAGTAAAACACATAACATGTATGTTGAAAAAGGGGTCTAAGATAAAATGGACAGACATCGCAAGGAATTCATTTCAGGATATCAAATAGGCTATCATGGAATCCTCGACTCTGATCAGTCTGGATTACAGTAAGATTTTCTACATTTTTTCCTTTGCTTCTTACAACACAGTGGTAGCAGTCCTGCTACAGAAAGATGATGACAATATGGATCACCCAGTTGCTTTCTTCAGCAAAACACTCAGAGATGTTGAACTAAGGTATGATCCTATTGAAAAACAAGCCTATGGTCTCATAAAATCTTTAAAATCTTTCAGAATTTATATCCTCCACTCAAAAGTCATTGCATATGTTCCTTCACCCTCCGTGAAAGATGTTTTGACTCAGCCTGATATTGATGGAAAGAGAGCTTAATGGATTGCAAAGTTGATTGAGTTCAACATTGAAGTAAATCCCACCAAATTGGTAAAAGGCCAAGGCCTTTCTAAGCTTTTAACTGAGGAAAATCACGAGTTGTTGGACATAAATTTCATAGGAGAAAATTCAGTGAATTTGCAAACGGGCTGGTAACAGATAATGAAACAACGTTCAAAGCAAAGGCATTGGTAGACATGTGCGAATCAATGGGCATCCAGTTGGTACATTCAACCCCCTACTACCCTCAAGGTAATGGCCTGGCCGAATCATCCAATAAGAGCTTAATCAAAATCATCAGAAAACTGTTAGAGGAAAATAAAAATAATTGGGATTCTAAACTGAAATTTTCTCTATGGGCAGACAAAGTAACTATCAAAAAGTCCATAGGAACCTCTCCATTCAAATTGGTCTATGGGACTGATGCCATTTTTCTTGTTCAGTTAATTTTACCAGTGGCTAGATTCTTTCAGGAAGAGCAAACTGAGTCAAATGATATGGTAAGAAAAATGCTTGATTTGGTGGAACTGTAGTAGGCCCGCGAACAGTTAGTGGATAGATCAGAGGCTCATCAAAAGAAAATCAAAGATACTTTTGACAGAAAGGCAAAGGTGGATAATTTTCAGGTTGGTGACTGGGTTCTAAAATGGGATGCTTTTAGATAGGATAAAGGCAAGCATAACAAGTTCGATTTTTTGTGGACTGGTCCTTTCATGATAACCCAAGTACAGAATAACAACACATTCATTCTGCAAAATCTGGGAGGTGAAGAAATGTTCAGTGGCCCGGTAAATGGGCGATTTTTGAAACTCTATTTTGTCTAAGGCTGTGAATCCTGGACATTGTAATTTTAGTTTTAGCTTTTATTTTTACAGAATAACTCCATGCCCAATGGAAACACTAGCTGATATTTTTTAGTTTTCTTTTCAGGAAAGGCATTGGTTCTGTGGTTCTTGAAACCTCACAGGGAGGCGTTCATCCCCAATAGGAGCTAGTGTTATCTCCTCAAATAAATTGGTGGAAATTTTTCTTTTGAGGTGATAGGTTGTGGTCCAAAATTTATTCCTAAATATTTGTAGGTAGGTTAGAGAGTCTATTTTTCGTAAATAAGCTCAGAAAGAATTTTTGATTTGGTTTGGTAAAGCAAAAGTCAGAATCTCAAGTTTCGGTGGTTTAGGCAAGCCTGAAAAGCGCTCATTAACCACCGAAAGCCTTTGTTCCTGGTAGTTAAGAGGGAAAAGAAAAAGTGTGGTTAACTACCGAAAAGGTTTCAACGGGAAAAAATGAAAAGCCCGTGCTTTCACACGAGCCAGTTGTCAATTGGCACAATGATGGAAACGTAACCGCCGAAATCTCATGAAGGTGGTAAGGTATGCACGTTCTAGTTATATCTATCCGAGAATTGAGATCATGTTGTCCTTTCAACTGCATTTGTCTTTTCAAAATTAAGATTCGGCGATGATATAGAAATTCATGCGTGTTTCCCAACTAACAGAAATGATTAGTCACGTAGCCTCTCGCCATTTCCAGTCACGAGTACACAATCCATTATGACCCTGTTAAATCTCGGATTTAATCTCCATTCATTTTGAATTCGGGAGTTATTGAGACAGTTTTGAGCCCGTGATTTTATGAAACAAATGCATATCCAGAGATCATAATCTCATTTCTCGTGGTGATCGTTGAGCGCAATAAGAGTCCAGCAAATCACTCTCAAGCCAATTTTCATACCAATCAAGCCAGGTCGAGTCATCAGGTAAGTTCAAAACCCATAATTGTTTTAGTTTAAATGAATATCCCACCAAAACTCAAAAATTTCGGCATGTTTTCAGTCAGTCTGTTGCCTAAACTCAGTTAGTGTTTGAGCTTTGTGATCCGGATTCTGTGTCACCCTGTCCCATTTTCTTTTCTATGAGCCATACTCTCTGTCATCCTAAATCATAGAGTCGTTGTCTCCCTGGCATGAAGTTTTTCCTTAATCACAGGTGTAGTCAGCATTTACTAATGCCAAAAGCGGGGCCATTTATAAAAGCTGAATTGGATGGAGTTTGGTACCTTGAGGCGCACCCTGAGGTGGCTGAGTTCTTCAAGCATACTGGAGTGTATACCTATTGTGAAAAACTAGCAGATTTTCATCAACAGGTATTCGAGGCTTTTGCTATCTCGTATGATGGAAGAACAACAACAGTGGGAAAGGAGCAGTTTGTGGTTGATGAAGCAGCCATAGTTGAGTTCACAGGTCTTCCCAGAATAGGTGATTGTTAGTTCAAATCAACAGTACCTTCAAACATTGAGTTTAGGTCCTACCTACAGCCTCTACACAAAGATCTTACATGGAAAAAAGAAATACCAATGTCTTATCTGGAACATAAATGGAAATCTCTCCTAAAGGTTATCTTTGTCTATATCACATGTGAAGGTAGATACAACAGAGTCCTATTCTACCACTTAAAGCTTTTAAATCATTTCATAGGGAGATCTCCGATCAATTTACCATTTTACTTGCACAAATCCCTCACAAAAATGTCTAAACAGGTCAAGGACAAGCCCATCAAGGTGGCAAGAAAATTGTCTCATCAAGGAATCATTACTCTCATTTTCAAAGAGTCATTGAAGAAAAGGCAGGTAGATTGGAACTATTTCCTCTTCTGGAATGAATTCCAGACTAATTGGCAACAGTAGGAGAAGGTAAAAAGGGCTGCCACTAAGAAGACTATTACTCCTAAAAGCAGTCATAGAAAATGGAAGGGTATCTCACCACCAAGAGATCCGATAGAATCATCCTCTGTTAAAAATAAAAGAATCAAAAGAAAGTTATAGTTTGAGGGTGAGCAGTCCAAGGACCCTGCTACAGGAAGTAACCCTTTAAACCTACCCTATAGTGATTCAGATCCAGAACAAGAGTTAGCAGAGACACAGGGTAATGTACAGGCTGGACAAGTTGCAGACGATTGTTCCAACTTACCTTCACCAATTCCTCCAGAGGCACGCAGTCCACCAGTGGCAAAAGCCTCTTCAAGTAAGCCTAAAGCATCTTGGGCACGGAAAATCAATAAACTCCTGCAACAAGTCTATGAAATTGAAGTCTTGGAAAGAGTTATTAAAAAGGATAATACATACTTGAATGAAAGAAATGTAGATCTTTTCAAAATAAACCAAACCCTCAAATAAAATCATGACAATATCAAAGACAGGAACAGGGTATTGATAAGGGAGAACATGAAGCTGTACAGACAACTTAGAATTCTGAGGTTGAAATTAAAAGAGTCTCAATCGCCAGCACAGGAGAAAACTGGTTTGGAGACTCTAGCTAACTTAGCTACAACCATGGTAGATACACCAGAGCCTTCTACACAGCCAGTTGAAGTTCGCAGATCTGCACGAACAAGGGCTGCATCGTCCAAAAAACCTTGAACATTCAACAAAGAATCAAGGTAATCATTTTTGCAAATTTTGAAGTTTTCTCAAAGATGAATTTTCGATGGTTTAAGCGAACAGGATGAATGTTCATTAACCACTGAAAACCGAGCTTTCGGTAATTAATCCACTCAGGAGCCTTCTAGGTTAACCACCGAAATCCTGTCACTGCCAGAATGACCGAATTTTTGCACAGATCGAAGTTTTCTGAGTTGGAATGGTTTGAAACCTCTTCGAATGGACATTTGTTGAATTGTCAAGTCAGATCCAATAGTTATTTTTGATAGATAATGGAAAGAAGAGGTGTTTCAAATGTTTTTGGTACCTTTAACAAATGCAGAAAATCAGGATGCTTACTCACATCAAAAAATTCGAATTTGTATCTCTTGGAAGAGTCATCACTCAGCCTTGGAAGGCTATTCTGCACTGCACCATTACTCTACAAGAGATGAATACCATGAAATCTGGGATTGACCTCATTTTTGGGGATCATTCCATATCTTTTGCAAACTAAATTTTGACTTTCTATCTTTAGCATATTTGATCCATGCTTTCAGGATCTCAAAATTGCATTGTAAAGCTATAAAGCTAAAGGTAGAATAGGAACTAAGGGTTCAACTTTGGAGACCTTTTTCATATTTTGTACTCAAACTTCTCATTTTCATATTAAGTAATACAAGCTTCTTTTGCCATAACTTGTTCAGATTTCATCTTCTTATCTATTATGTACTTGCACCTGGATATTATATTCATGTTGTTATGCTTGTTTATGCCCGATAACTTTCATCTTATCATTGCATTCATAAGTTAAACTTTGCAAGTATTCATGTGATTATTGTAATTGGGCATTCATATATGCTTTATATGTGATTCTGTTGATATAATATTTATTTCTCCATACATCCTTTTATTTGTAAACTCTCTGAACATTTGTGGTTGAAAGCCTTGTCCATCTAAATGTGTTCATGCATGTTTTGAGTGAGAAATGATTCAATCCTCCGACTTGATCCAAACCCACACTTATTATTGAGAAAACAGTTACCAAAAGATCAAGTTACCAG
>JZKD02S1888337.1:1291632-1325245 GCA_000966675.3 Picea glauca
GGAAATGTGACTTTTAACATCACGGAATGCCTTAACAACACACTATGTCACCAACTATTTAAAAATATTAATATAAAAAAATTTGACCATACATTAATAGGTGTGTTTTGTTATATTAAATAGTGCATTTTGTATTGTTTATGCATTGTTTTATATTAGCTTTTGAATGTTTTGTGAATAATTTTATTAAATTATTTTTTATCAAAATTAAAAATATGTAATAAATATTTTAAATTGATAAATTTAATTATTGATTGGCCTAGCAATGTTGATGGGACTTAATTGTCCCTAATGTATGTGCATTTTATTTAAGCATTTACCAAAATTTAATATTCATTTCAAAAATAAATATATCAAAATGTTTACAACGAGCCACCTCACTGCAAGGTGGTCGTCTCAGTCTGGAAAGCACTGGATAGCGGCACCACCTCTCGAAAGAGCTGGATAGTTGCACTGCCTTCTTCGTCGACTCAGAGTTGTTGTCTCCTCGACTTACTAGCTCTGCAAGAACCAGGTAGTCAGGTAGCGTGGGAGGTTGTACATATTTTACTGTGGCCTCTACAAGTTTCACGAATCATATACACTGTGGCCTTGGGTTCACACACTGGGCTCGACCTATTGATAGGGCCTTTATACAGTGGTGAACATCAGCTTTTTGGGCCTTTCTACAATAGCCCCACACACAACTGTGGGTGAACTGAACAGGCGCACCCCGTCCTGTGACTTGAAAGCCAACCTCAGACATCGATTGGGTGCGTGGAGTGGAAGCACCTCTACGCCTTGGTACCTGGTCAACTAGTTGAGAGGATAACTCATGAAGCATTCTTCCAAGCCTTCGGTAATGAGAAAGAGATGGACGTCAATTGTCTTCCCCACTACTTAAAAGGCCTCTGCCCCTGTTTTTAATGATGGCGTTCGACAGCGCCTTCAGCTACTTTTTTTGGTTCCTTAGCAGGCAGAGGTGGAAGAGGTGGGTGGTCGGTGAGCATGCGATACGCATAAGTGGTAAAGAGGCAGCTCAGTGGTAGAGGGGCTTGTTCAAAATGCGCATAGCTAAGTCTCCTTCCCTTGCGATTTATTATAAGAACTATGTGCTCTGCAAATTCTTATTTTGAGATTTCACTCGTTATCCCACTATAGAAAACAGTAAAAAAATTTGGTCAACTAACAAATTAATAGTTGATCCATGAGTAATAATGTATTTAAATTTTAAAAAAAAATGTTTTTATTTAAATAATTTATTATCATATTCTTAAAATGAGGAAAATATTTAGATTTTTCCAAACTACCTCGAAAAAATATATATATATAAAATGATTAATTAAATAAAATGTTAATTTTGAGAGTGAATCTTATTAGTCCTTGTCGTAGGCGTAGAGGGACTATAGCTATCGATAAATCATTGACTGCATATTACTTTGTCCTTTGACCTGAAATATTTGCACAATACCTATTGTTGGAGCTATGGAAAGAAAAGCATATATTTTTATGTAATAAAAAGTAACATATATGTATTGATCTAATTGGATAAGATATTGGAGGTCTTATTGTCGACTTCGCTATTCCTAATGTACTATATGGAAACATATCCAAAGTTTTTCTCGTAGTCAGTATGTTTTAATCATATATATTTCATGTATCTTGCTTCAAGGTTGATTAATGCTAGCATTGGTTTGAATGTTTGTATTAGAATTTTCTACTACCCGAATATATCCGCAAGCTTTGATATGTAATAAGCATATTGAAAAGTTTTGATATCCAAGCTTTGTAGTGATTGAGAATTCCAAATTTTATAGCGTCTTTGGCGGATGTATATTTCTTGAAATGTATTGACACTTATTCTGAGATGTGTCAATAGGATTGACTGCGTAAATGTTCACATGACGCGACGTTCTGCAACACCCCTGATAGCTTAAATGTTTGCATTCTGCGAGGTGCTTAGACAGCCTGAGAGTCTTAAATGTTTATGTAAATATGGTTCTCGGAGTACATTTTTCCTCGAAATTTTCTATATAGTTACAGTGAATTTGCACTTGATTGTCTACCACCAGTTCAATATCCATTGTATGTTTCATCCTTGTTCTGCCATAGAAGATACATACATTGTTTACTGGTTCAGTGACTGCTTCTTCTTCGTTGGTTTGTCAGTTTCTGCCATTGTATGCTTCATCCTCGTAATCGTTGAGGCTACATACATTGTTTACTGGTTCAGTGAGTGGTTCTTCTTCGCTGGTTTCTTGGTTGCTGCTTGTTGTTGTTTCGCTGGTGATTCGAGTTGTGCTTCTGCATTTCATCGTGTCGGAGTAAGTTTGGATGTCATGGTTTCATTTTGTATTCCTTGTTTGTTGTTTAGTTTGCAGTTTGCAAGTAAGAATGTTTTCTTATTTGTAGTCGCATGTTCCTTGTGTGTTTCTGGTTCCTTTTTTGTTTGGGTTGCAGTTTCGTAATCGTTGGAGATACAGATGTTGTTCATTGGCTCAGTGGTTCTTGCTAGTTCGTTGGTTCCCGAGTTGTTGGTTCTGTTTGTTTGGCTAGGGTTTGCGCTTTAGGGCATTGCGGGTCCAGTTCAGCCTCTTCGTGCTTTCAATCTGGTTTGGTCCGTGCTAGTTTCTTTTCTTTGATTCAGCCTTGAAGGGTTGGGGTGCAGCGACGATGGTTGGAGCTTTTTTTTTTCTTTTTTTTTTGGATTTTTGTTGTTTTGTTTGGGGCACTTTACGGTGTTTAGCCCCTGCACCCACCAATGGATATGAAGTTGTTTTATTTTCCATGTCTGTCGGAGTCAAGATTTGTTATTCTGTGAGATTTTCTTGGTGCTACAGTCCTGCCATGAAAGAAAATAGTTGCATGCAAAATTGTTCAAGGATTGCATGTGAAGTTACAATACCCGTTGTTTTTTTGTTGGAATAAAGCATATGTATGTTCAACCATGTATGTTCAAACCATGTATGTTCAAATGTGTGGATATGACATGACATGTCCTTTCTCCTCTACATAGACTAGTGTGCACAAGATGCAATTTGTGTTGTTCTTGACATATGATATGTGCAACAAAGATTCTGCAAGATTATATTTCCATGTCTGGAAGCATGTGTGGGTAATTAGCCACGGAAAACTGAGAACTTGTATCATGTGCACAATAGTCTATGTAGAGGATAAAGACATGGCTAGAGGGCATATGTGGATAAATTCCCAAGGAAAAACAGAAATCATTTAGCTGCGGCCATGCAGTTGCGGGATATTTTGTGCCTTGTAATATATTTTGGCCAGGGAAAAAAATTGTACACATTTACAGCCATGGATAGAGAAGCGCAAAGGTTCATGTTTATGCCTTTTTAGATTGTTCATTGAGTCAGTTTTTCTCTATGTACATATTGCTTGTTCTCCGCTGAACACCGACTTCCATTGATGTTCATTAAATTTTGTGGGTTCCCAAATTGAAACAAACAGAGTAGCTGGAGAAAAGGAGAGAGTCTCGACTGCATCGGCTGAAGAGGATATAGAAAGGTGCATGCTCGTACTATTGTTTCATATTGCGTTGTTTTGTATTTCATTTATGGTCTAGATATGTGTTAAGCTAGTTGTGTGCTAAGCTAGTTGTGTGCCTTCCTACATGGTAAGTTTTCTTGGTTGCATACGTTTATTCCTGCATACTAAGCTAGTGCATGTCCGTTGTGTTTGCGCTGCATTGCTACATTTAAACAAACAAAATGGCTAGACAGGACGAAGGACTCTTTGGCACGTAAATAGACCTGTTTCTTTTTTGTTTTACATGTATGTTTTCAAACTAATTTGCCTTCCTGTCAATTGCATCTTTCGCATTGCTGCCTTGGAAAAAACAGGTTGCTTGGACAGGGAGATGAATTATTCTGTGCAGCAGCAGAGGGTTATGTGGTACAATCTTCTAAAAGGTTTACCAAGTGTGTCGGAAAATTAAAGATACAAACCGGGTGTGGGAATATAATATAGAATGCATATATTTTCTTAGTCTTGATGTCCATATGCAAATGCTTGCATCAGAAAAAGTTGGACTAGTGAGACGGCCATGAGTAGTCAGTTATCCCAGACATCGGCGGACCGACAAGGCCAAAGGTAAAGATGCATGCATTGTGCTATTACTATGTTTACTAGACAAATTTCCTGGGCTATATATTCATCTATGGCATGGAGAATATGTTGATGCCATCTGCAGTACATGGTTTGCAGCTCGCAAGAAGTATCAACAAGTACGAGTGAGACGTCGAACCTGTTGCATGTTCCGCAAACTAAGAGATGTTGTTGCGAAACTCTGGCTCCATAGTTCATCAAAAGCATGCGTGTACTTGTAGCACACTACCATTCACTTCAGTTTTCCTATTCAAAAAATGTCTTCAGGTCTAGAGTTATGACATCCAAAGTACTGTCAATAGAGGTCTTGAACAACCACCAAACTGGACAGGTGTTCGTCGGGGACATAATGGTTGTCTATACCACCTACTTGGACAAGGCAAACAAAAGTAGACCCATTATACGTACTGATATGACAGACAAGGACACCATGATGACAGTCACACTGACTGTTCCTCCTCAACTTGTTCAGAAACATGCAGAAAAGATATTGCCGCGTAATGGGATATCCATTACAAATTTTAATATATTATCGAAAACAGTATATGACCGTGGTGATTGCAATCGAATTATTTTGGTCAACGAAACAAGCATTGTGAAAAAAATTGCTCCTATTTGTTCAGAATACTGCTTCCTCCCAGACTCGACTATTGGGCAACTTGCACAGAGCATTGATATTTACCCAATGGGAATGATTGGGGTTGTTGTCACACTGGCCAGGAAATTTGGGTCGCAACACATTCTCCATATAAAGGATGGAGAGTTGGACAGTGAGAAGGAAATGGTACCGCTTTTCATATTCAATTTTGTTGTTTACTTTCACTTATGCATGTATGTCGAATAAGTTACACAAAAATTGCACTGTTCCATGTTGCAACTACAATTGTCTGTTACGTATTCATATTTGTTTTCATCAATGGAACAACAATTGCATAGAGGGCAGATTCCACTTATGTTGTTCAAAAATATAACAAAAAAGAAGGATGCTAGAGAAACGATCTTTCGGACAACCTAGTTAACATTTGTAACAGAGTTGCGAGCCGATACAGTAAAGGATCTAGAGAAGCTAGCTAGCTCTACAATTGTTGTGTGTATACATTTACAAAATCATCCTCTCTTTTCTTAAAGAAATAGCCTTCAACAAATTTCTGCAGCTGTTAAATTTTTTTTTTTGTTTTAAAGGGGAGGGTGGGATGCAGTTGTGTATTATATTATTCAATGTATTAATTCCTTTTCTCACATTCTTAGGTTGAAGGTATTTTAGTTGCAACCAATGTGTACTCGACCCCCTTTGAGCCTGTTTGTGAAAAATGCCATTCTGCTGCCTCTACCTCCGCTTTGATAACTGATGATACGATTGATTGTCTGCGATGCGGTGAAAAATGTCCATATATTTATGGACATTGCCTCAGTGGTGTTATTCGAACCGTGGGAAACAAAACCGTGCATTGTACGATAAGGCAGCCGTTGTTACAAAATGTGCTTCCTGAGTTGGCAGAGTTTTCGTATGAAACATATCTACAGAAAAAGGCAAGCAGTGTCTACATGTTGCGACAACTTCAGATACAAATCAAATTCACCTTAAATGAGGACAATGCAATTTTTCATATCGACTGAACAAGGGAAATTTTTTTTATATAAACTTTGAGAGGAAACGAAAATACCTTATGTCTCTCTATGATATTTGTTCAACATCCAGATGAAAGTTAGTTTGAACAAAAAACAAATGTGGCGACGTCTTTTCTTTGTATATCAAATTGTTTGGTGCAAAGGTCGATGGGTTCTGCTCTATGGAACCTTCTGGGAACTTGCTTGTGGATTGTTTAAAGTATGGTTGGTTCTTGGTTATCTACTTTGTCTGTCAATTTGTATACCCTGGAACTCCAGCTATTCTTTGGAGGACATCGAACAGTATAATTTTTTTTTAGCCAGCTGGGACACAAATCCGCCTGGTAATTTCTATGGCATTGTCACACAACTGTATTGTCACTTGCTTTAGAATATTTCCTTGATCAATGAACTTGGTCAAACTATTGTTCTGAAATAATTTGAAATCAATAAATATATAGTGTCTAAACTGCGACTATCCTCACATACAAACAAGAGGCTCTTAAAATACAGCTTGGCCGTTGTTTTCACATTTTTGCTTATTCGATGAAGTTAGTCAGATTAATATCCTGGAATAATTTGAAATCAACGAATATTTAGTGTGTGGAATGCAATTGTGCTATCATATGAACAACATGCCCTTAAAATTCAGATTGGTCCTTGTTATGCTTGCGGTTATAGAATTTAAAAATAAATAAAAATTCTTTCCTTGATTATTTTAAGAATAAGCGATTTAACATCCTTTGATAATTTAATGCGCCAAATATCAAGTCCATAAAGTCCCAATTTTCAACGCATGAGCCCAAACAAAAGAGACCCATTTTTCATCCCACCAGCCCCACAGCCCCCGATCAAAAAAAATCATTAAATATGAAATACATACGGAATTGTTACGGGACAATAAAAGTGCAATGTTCAGCGAACCAGCCCGAGTCCTCTTGTCAATTTGTATATGGCGGAAGTCTGGATGTTATTTGTAGTGGAGGGAACAATGGAGACTCTATTTTCGGCCCGCCCGACCGTGAACCCACCATCCAAAAACTGCCTAAAAGTGCAATGTTCAGGCAACCATCTCGGGTCCTCCTGGCAATTTGTATATCGCAGAAGCCTGGGTGGCATATGTAGGAGAGGGAACAATAGAGACTCTATTTTCAACTTGCCACGCCGCCAACCCGCGATCCAAAAACTGCCCAAGTATGGAATGAGGAATCTGCATATGTTGTATAAAATATCATTCCATAGTTAATATAGAGACTATGTCCACAAGTCCGCTTGTCAATTTGTATATCGCGGAAGTGAATATGCTATTTGTAGAACACGGAACAATAGATACTTAATTTTAAGCCCGCCAGGTCATGAATCCACGATCCAAAAAGTGCTCATGTATGGAATGAGGGATCTGCATATGTTCTAGAACAATGTGTTTGTACAGCGGGGAACAATAGAGGCCCAATTTCCAACCCACCAACCCCAAAGCCCCCGATAGAAAAAAATCGATAATTATGAAATTGATACGGAATCGCTACGGGGCAATAAAAGTCCAATGTTCAATGAAGCAACCTGAGTCCACTTGTGAGTATGCAATGAGGGTTCCACATACTTAATTTTCAGCCCACATGGCCACGAACCCGTGATCCAAAAAATGCCCATCTATGGAATGAGGGATCAACATATGTTCTAGAAGAATACAAATGCAATGTTCATCCAAGCAGCCCACAGCTCCTCCTGTCAATTTGTATGTCGCAGAAATCTGGGTGCTATTTGTAGCAGACGGAACAAAAGACACTATTTTTAGCCAGCCATGCCGTGAACCCACAATCCAAAAACTACCTAAGTATGGAATCAGGAATCCGCATATTTACAAGCTGGCATGTAAATTTGTATATCGTGGAAGTCTAGGTGCTATTTGTAGAACACATAACAATAGATACTTAATTTTCAGCCCGCCAAGCCACCAACCCACAATCCAAAAAGTGCCCAAGTATGGAATGAGGACTCTGCATATGTTCTACAACAATACAAATGCAAAGTTCAGCCAAGCAACCCATAGGTCCGCATATGTTGTAGAACAATGTATTTGTACAGCGCAGAACAATAGAGGCCCAAATATGTAATTAGTGATCCGCATATGCTGTGTAAAATCTCATTCCATATTTTATATACAGATTATGTCCACAGGTCCACGTGTCAATTTGTATATCGTGGAAATGTGGGTGCTATTTGTAGGATACATAACAGTAGATACTTAATTTTCAGCTCGCAAACCCGCGATCCAAAAAAGTGCCCAAGTATGGAATGAGGGATGCGCATATGTTCTAGATCAAAACAAATGCAATGTTCAGCTAAGCAGCCGTGGCGACTCCTGTCAATTTGTATGTCGTGGAAATCTCAGTGCTATTTGTAGGACAGGGAACAATAGAGACTCTTTTTTCGACCCACCATACTACAAACCCACGATAAAAAAACTTCATAAATATGGAAACACGGATCCGCATATGCTCTATAAAATCTCATGTCGATACTTTATATAGAGACTCATCTTCACAACTCTCGCCGTCAATTTGTATATCGCATAAATATGGGTGTTATTTGTAGGAGACGGAACAATAGAGACTCTATTTTCGGCCTGCCAAACCGTGGATCCAGGATCCAAAAACTGTGAAGTATGGAATGAGGAATCCGCATATGTTGTATAAAATCTCATTCCATACTTTATATAGAGACTATGTCTAGAAGCCCGCTTGTAAATTTGTATATCGCGGAAGTGTAGGTGTTATTTGTAGGACACGGAACAATAGATACTTAATTTTCAGCCCGCCAAGCCGCGAACCCACAATCCAAAAAGTGCCCAAGTATGGATTAAGGAATCCGCATATGTTCTAGAACAATACAAATACAATGTTTAGTCAAGCAACCCGTAGGTCATCCTCTCAATTTGTATATCACGAAAATGTGGTTGCTATTTGTAGTACAGGGAACGAAGAATCCGCTTATGTTCTAGAACAGTACAAATGCAATGTTCAGCCAAGCAACCCATAGGTCGTGTTGTCAATTTGTATATCACGGAAATCTACGTGTTATTTGTAGAACATGGAACAATATTCAGTATTTTTTCAGCCCGCCAGGCCACGAACCCGCGATCAAAAAAGTGCTTAAGTATGGAATAAGCGATCCGCATATGCTGTATAAAATCTCATGTCTATACTTTATATAGAAACTCATCTCCGCAACTCCCACTGTCAATTTGTATATCACAGAACTGTCGGTGCTATTTGTAGGGCACGGAACAATAGATACTCAATTTTCAACCCGCCAGGCCACAAACACGCGAAACAAAAAGTGCCCAAGTATGGAATCACGGATTCGGATATGTTCTATACAATCTAATGTCCATACTTTATAAAATTACATGTTTAACCAACCAACCTGCAACTCTACCTACCATTTTGTATCTCGCGGAAGTGTAGGTGCTATTTGTAGGACACGGAACAATAGAGGCTCAATTTTCAGCCCGCCAGGCCGAGAACCATCAGGCCTTCATGTCTCCTGGGTATATCTTCTTTCGTTTTTTGTTTTGTAACCCGCCTGACCGCTTTCCATATGCAATAATTAAGCTTTAATGCTAGTAGCCATCCTGCAACAACCGTTACAATTGTCATTAATGTCCGAAATTTTGGAGAAGATTTGTCATTAGTATGAATTAAACTAAGATTTGTGCACAAGCATGTTATCCTTTACAAGTATTCATTTCAAAGACGACACAATTTTTTTCTTTTGTCCGCCGACGGGTTGGTGCTTTTAAGAAATTTATGATTCTTAATGTCTTTTCGCCGTCACCACCACCTTCGCACTTTTTTCTAATTGTGCAATTAGTGAGTTGTGATGGTCACAGCTCATTCCGCACGACCCCTAGAAATTGTCATTGATTAGTGAAAGGGTCAAGGAGATATTCCATTGATACGCATTAAACCATACTTTGCAGATGCTTATATTATCCCTCCCTGATTTTCATTTGAAACATTGTCTCTCGCAAACATAAATTCTTAATAACTTCTGGAGGCAATTCTCTCCACACACAGTCAACACATTGGGGCATAATGGCCACAGTTTCCACTATTCCAGGGCATATTCTTACTATTCATCTCTCTCTGGCCATGAGAAAAAAACAAGATGGTCCCTTGGTACACCGAGAGATATATTTCAAGCCAAAAAAATCGATGCCGACCTTGGTTGCTCAGAGAACCTGCCCACTTGCAGTCATGCCTATCGCAGAGCTTTATACCATGAATTCCAAGCCATAAGAAGATGATCTGATGGACGATGATATGGCAATGGATGATGGCAATGCAGAAAATATTCCCACTCATGGGCCCAAATTGAAATGAACCATAATGAACAGACCTTCCCAGCTAGGTGATCACAGTCATGACAAAACCAAAAGGAGTTTCAGAAGAAAAAAAAATGGACAATGAACGCAACAGCCACTTTGCACTGCCAAAGTAGGAATTCCAGAGTTCCAAATTAGTCTGTTCTGGGTGGAAGAGTTTGATTGTAAAAAAATCGTATGTTGATGCTTCCAGAGATATATTTCAAGCCAAAAAAATATTGTTTAACATTTTCGGGTATCAGGTGCAAAAGTTTCGCTGCTGCAACTCATTTTCCTACTAGTCATCTCCTTCTGCCCAGAATGGACTAATTTGGGCCTATGTAATTGCACGTGCAAGCTATACTACTAAATTTTTTTCCACTATGAAGAGTCGGTTTCAACTAAGGGCTATTCCACTTGCCCTGCAACCATTTTTGTCTTCTTCCTCAGGCAAAGCTTCTGAAAAATATCAATTTCAGCAGAGGATGATTAATCGAGGAGAAAACTCCAAGGATCTTGCATACTGCGGAACTTGTGCCTGTGTTTGTCGCAGATACCTTCAATGTTTTCAACCAAAGAACTGGATCCAATTTCTAAGCATAGATGCATAGTACTCATTACTTTTCTTATTTTTTTAAATGGATTTGCTATTACAAAATTTTTGCCTTGGACTCTTCGTCTCTGCCACTTTTCTGGGTTTCACGCATGTTCTAATTTCCATACTTCGGTGCTCTCGTACTTCTTCGATCCTCTGTTTACTAATACCAATGTAAAATGTTACAGCAAAATCGTTCTTCTTGTTTCTAGAGATGCAATTATTAAGTTTTAATGCTAATTAGTACAAAACAAAGTTCACTACTTCAATTGGTATGTTACAGTCATGGAATGATGTATCAAGAACATAATTGCACGTGCAAGTTGCAATAAAATGTAATCTTCAACAACACATTTCCTGATAACTAGTAGATCATGATTTTTCAACAATGGGGCTTCTTTGAAACCAATTCGCACTTACGAAAAATGTCTTTCGCCTTTCTATTTTCCCAATTCACACGTTTCCAACCACCGCTTCCCCTTTCTTTAAATTGACCCTCTATTGTTCCCTATCCCACAACTGTCACCCAGAGTTCCGCCATATAGAAATTGGCAGGAGGACCCCGCTGGCTGCATCAACATTGCATTTCTACTTTTCGAAGACCTCCAAACAACATTCGTAGCTCTGCTATATACAAATTGACAGATATACAAATTTGCAACCGTTCTTAGATCATGCCTTTTTCCGTATTATGGTCGACCTATCATGCCCTTTTCATGATCTCTTTCGTTTTACACATTTTGCACTCAAAAATTCTGAAACATGAAATTTTACCCTTTTTTGTATTACAGTCCACCTATCATGCCCTTTTCCGTGATGCACATTTTTTGCACTGAAAACTTTCGAGAAATACAATTTAACCACCGCTTCCTCGCATATTTACTAGAACTATTATCAACCCGTTTTGAAGCCCATCTGTCTACTTTCCATACTTTGTCATTTGTTCAAATTTCTTTAGCGAATCGTCCCTTTGCCAAGTTGAAGAAATATTCAGTTCGTAGTCATTGTTTCATGTGTCGACGTCCTTTTGGAATTAGCAGTTGGCAATTATATATAAGATCTTATTGCTACGCATGCAATTAGCAATTTCCCTATTCCATACTTAGCCATTTTTCCGAAATTCCGCAAATATACAAATCGGTCATTGAACTCCCACTTCATGATCTCTTCCTGACTATCCCCGTAACGCTTTTTTGAATTACATCCAACCTCTTTTCAGAACTTGCCACTCTTTCCTTGCTCTCCATTGTCTCCGTCACCTTCGCACTTCTCTACAATAAAAGAAAATATATATATATATATATATATATATATATATATATATATATATATATATATATATATATATAAACATATCTTGTTTCTAAATATGGAATTACTGGCATTTAATTCTAACAGGCCATCATGCAGAAACCATATATATTGTCATTGATGGGCAAAAGGGCCGAGGAAATCTCACATTCATGCGCATTAAACCAAAATTTGTGGGGAGATTATATTGTCCCTTCCGAGTGTTCATTTCAAAATCATGAAATCCCTTTCACATCGCGTGGCCTTCGAACGTTCAAGAAACCTCCATTCCTTAATTGCTCTTCGTCATACCCACCACCTTCACATTTCCAAATATGCAATAAATAAACTTTACTCCTAACAGTTCATCATGCACCACCAATATTGATTGTCATTAATCAACGAAAGGCTCGAGGAGATTTCCCATTCATAAGAATTTAACCAAGATTTAGCAAAAAGTTACATTATTCGTTGTGATTGTTCATTTAAACCATCATTTGTAGAAAAGCAACCTTCTCATAAACCTATGGCATCAATTCTGCACCAGTTCTGTGGAGATACAGTGAACATCTTCGGCCGTCACGACCAGAACTTCCACTGGTCCAGGGTATTTTCTTATTACTCAACCTCTGCCGCAGAGAACCAAGTAATTTGGACCTCCGGGATTGCTCGTGTAGGCTGTGTCCCTGAGGTTTTTGACTGTAAGGACTTGGTCTCTTGGTGCACCGATAAATTTATTGTATAGAAAATAATTATTCCACTACATGACCGCTCTTTTGTTTCTTTGTCGCCTCAGCTCTTCCGGCAAATGCTGAAATTTCCCGAGCCAACATTGACGTGCAAAGGAGAAGATTGCAAACAGTTCCTAGCAAAGCATAATAACGGATTGGACCTCTTGCCCCTTTTTTTGGAAAACCCGGATCTAGTTCCTGAAGATATTACAAGCATGCAGGTTAGTTCATTTAAAAATCCTTTTCGCGAAATTGTCTGGCTGTTTACAAGAATAAGGAAACAGGAATCCACAACTACTATTTCTCGCATGGCTCTTTACATTTCGTATTTCACAGTCAACGAACAAGCCATTTTTTATTGGGGAAGGATAATTTCTTATGAAATCTCTTCCTAATTGTCAAGCTACAAAAGGGGAAAGAAATTTTATATGTCAACCTATTTAGTTTTTGCAATAGCACATTCTTGTCGATTTCTGCAATTGTCTCTGTCCAAGAATGTCAACTGTGATTTCCACCTAGTAACGTTTTGGTACCAGGCCTTGTGGAAGCACAAGGCTTCCCAGTGTTTTTATGAGGTTTTTAATGGCTTCCTGTCTGTTTTCAAACTTTTTTTGTTAGGAGAAAATGCTCCCCACTTATCTGAACAGGAAACTAATTTTTTGGACAAAAAGGGAACAGTCCAACATTTGGATAATTACATTGTCATAAGAATTTTTGGCTCCACGGAACAACCTGCTCTCCTTCCATGTCACATTACGGAAAATTTTTTTATTGTAGAAGTAGCACGTTAATACAGCTACTGGTTCCATATGTTCCAAAGGAAGAAAAAAAAACAGTTCATTCCTATGCCTTGGAAAATAGGGGAGTTTGTGTTGAAAAACGTCAACGAATTTGACGATTTCGCAACACATTTTAGTATCTCCAACCTCGGATATGCTGAACACATAAAAGGATTCGACCCTTATGATATTTTTAGACAACATTTACAGTCACTTGGCCTCGGCGATTGTTTTGTAAATAAACACCTGCCCAAAAACAAAGACAGTCACTAGCTTGCCTCTGATGCCGGCGACGTAGAGACAGTGCAAAGCTGCACCAAATTGTACACACAACAGGGGAAATACCCCAGTGACAAGAGTGTTCAATCCGCAAATACCACTCAAAAAAGTATGACATCCTGGAGCATCGCTCGAACAACCCATCACAGCAACAAAGAAACCCATAATTCTTCAAATGGAGGAGGAGATAATGACCCTCCTCACTCTAAAATTGATAGTTCTCACAAGCTTCCAGTGGAGAAGAAGAGAAAAAAAAATGTGGGGCAGGCAGAAGACCCGGAAATTCAGACTAAGAACATGGAAATTGACACTGATCTGGATGCCATGTTCCCCTTCTTTGATCAACCCGAGGATGCCATCCACCATAGCCATCCAATGGACATATCTGTTGCCCAAAATTTTGACGAAGATGAATCCTTTGTGTTCCAGAGCGTTGTTTTTGATAACCGGAACAAAAAATTGATATTTCAAAAAAAAAATGTTAAAAATTTCAAAGGCAAATCTTATTTAGAGGTTGACGTTGCCAACATGCGGTCGTCCCAAATCTGTCAACTTCACACCGCGACCGGAGAAGTGCTTCATGACTCCATTGAACACATGGAGACCCACAATGCCAGACTGAAGGACCGAGTCAAGGAATTGAAAGATGCTTTCTTTCCTATGCCATTGCATGTCGATCCTTTGGCAATAGCCATGACTGGCACCCCTGTACCCAATGTAAAAGCACCCTCCACCCTGCTCGCATCATGTAAAGGATATGTGGAAAACAATATCACAAAAAGAATGGAACTGGTTATCGATGCCTGGAAAAGATCACAAACCATCGCTTCCCTTGGAACCAGGGCACATAGCTTGCTCGATCTTTTGCAAGCCGAATTAAAAGATGAAGAAAATTTCTTCTTAAAAACGGTCATCCCTTTTGGCAAGATTGTCAACAATATGACAGAAACAAAAACAAGAGAAGAAGATCTTCCATCCAAAAACTAGATCAAGCAATTGAATGCATGTTGGAAAGAAAAAAGTAAACAACCTGTGTCTCATTGTTCAGTCATGTGAACAAGTCATATCGAAAAAAAAAAATTATTTACAAAGTTGTCAAATATAGACTTAGTCGGGAAAACAAACGACTTCCAAGACCCCCTCTTAATCGCAAACTCCTTTCCCTTAACCAGAGAAGAGTTTGATAAACAGGTTGATATGTTGAAGACCTTCTCTCTGGAAAAATTTTACAGCATCCTTCAATTTGATCAATCTCACGTCCATGACTGGCTAGTCAAATATGCAGTACAAAATGAGGAAATTCATCAGGCTCTCTCTAATCTTTCTATCGACTTCCAGGAATTAGAAAATGATCTTTTCAACATCAAGATCCGGAATGAAATCAATGTCGCTCCAATGAGATTGTACATTGAAGAATGGGTCAAAAAGCAATTGAAATAGGCCGCCAACGAAAGACAACAGGCAGTTGTCAGTATTCCAGCAGCCGTGGAGAACATCCTTGAAACCGCAATCGTTGCTGACATCAATGAAAGGGCAGCCGCAAGCAAATAGCCAAAGCGCTCTTATGTACCCTCACTATAAGTTTACTCATCCCATATTTCTTTGTTTCTCAACCCAGTTATTCCACTTTCTTAAATAAACATGTATAGGCAAACACTTATACCTTTCCATTTCTTTTCTTTTGCAGTTGTTGCACTCTATCTTCTTTCCACAATCTTGTTTCTTGTAAATATTTCTCTAATGGTTCACGGGAGCCCCAATCCCAGCCTACATGACAAACGCATTGAAATTCCGATTTATATGTAACACACTTTGTTTTTTTTGTATATTTCAACATTTGCAATGGTATGTAACAAACTTCTATTTTCTGACAGATTTCAAATAAAAATGCATCTAAATTTTTATATCCTAAAGACTCTACTCTTATCTTTCAACACTCTCTATAACAAATGCATTTATGGCAAATGTTCACAAATACATTAAATTTTTTATATTTCTTATCTCCTATTAATTTTATGTCATCATATATTTTTATCTTTCACCAATCCACATTGAAAATGCATTTAAATTTCCAAATTTAATCTTGCACTGTCAACAAATTTTTTACTTTCTTATATACTTTCAAAACAATAAAATGTTTGCTATATACATTCCAAAATTAGATGCTGCTCAGCTGCCAACCATCATTTACTTTTGCCCCATATTTCAAAATATGCACCTTGCACACAACATTTCCCTCATATACATTTTCCACCAAACACTTCGTTTCATTTACACTTCGACCCCATTTTTCAAAATTTGTTTTCTAACCTCCTTAGTACAAATACATATTTCGTATGTATAATTTATTTATTTATGATGACTTTCTATGTCCTAGTTTTAAAAATAACCAATTCGGTAATGCTAAATTTTTTGTGTCTAACAACCATTCAAACATTGATAATTTTTTATATTTTTTCAAGAAGAACTAATTTGGGAATACTATGTTCTGCACGCAAACCACATGTATATCAACTTTCTAGCCACCTGCCTGTACTAGGTCACATTTACTCCCATACCAACTTGGCAGGGACTACACTGCCATGCAGCGCTTGTTTAAAATGAGGAAAGTATTTATGATTTTTGAATTTTCCAAACTACCTCTAAAAATATATATATATATATATATATATATATATATATATATATATATATATATATATATAATGATTAATTAAATAAAATATTTATTTTGAGGGTCAATCTTATTTAAAAGGTTACTTTATTTTCAAAGGCTAGAACTATAACAATGAGTTGCTTCATTGACCAACTATTAATTTGTTAATTGACCAAAAAAATTTATTGTTTTCCATAGTTTAACATTACAAAGCAAATTATATTATTATTTTCAAATATTTAAATTGATTTATGTCTTTTATGATTGGCTGGTAATTTGAAGGTTTTATTTTACAAGGTCTTATTAGAATCTGGATCTTTATTTAATATGAATCTTTTGTAATCTGATCAAGATCAGAATAACCTTAATGCAATAAGTCGTGTCATTTCTATAACATTAATATCTTGGTATCAGAAAAATTATGTATCATATTTTATTTTATTTTATATTTAATTATATTTGATTAGGATTTATTTATATATTTTATTATATTTATATATTTATAATCTTTTATTATATTTGTATTTTTAAGTACGGTTTTCTAATAATTTCCCTCATCTACAAAGATCAGAAATGCTTGCCCTTGTAGTGAAGAGTGGTCAATGCTTGCCCTTGTAGTGAAGAGTGGTCAGTAAGTACACTCTGGGTTATATATATATATATATATATATATATATATATATATATATATATATATATATTGTTTTTCAAATTTAATTATATTTAATTTTTTTATATTAATTATAATTAGTGTTTAACTAATTCATAATTTAAAAAATGATTATTATGGATTTATTTTGAAAATAACCCTATCAATTAAAAATGAAACATGGACTTGCCAATAATACATAAACAAATAAAAAATATATATCTAATAATCAATTTTCCATTTATGTCAATTAGTTTTATTAGTGCATGATAGATAATGCCTTTGACTACATATTAATCTTGCGATTGACCATAATTTTTTGTAGTTTTCCTTAAGTTTAACTCTATGTTGTTAAATTTGTGTATTTTTTTTAAATATTTAAAACAATTTAAATATTTTTTTCATTAAAAAGACCTTAACATAAGATCACTCACGGTTATTTTAATTACAAAAATTACATACTAAACCTTATTAGATATAATGGTTGACAAACAATCTCAAAAAATGTATATGCCCATCGAATCAAATGGATGAGATCTTAACTCGAGATCACTCATTGTTATGTAAATAAAACATTTATATACCAAAACTCAACTAGCCAACAATAAATCTCATAATTGTATATTCCATCAAATTACCTGGACTAGATGTTAACTTAAGATCGTTTGGTGGTTATTTAAATACAAGTTTACATATCAAAAGAATTATGAGATATTCACATATAATACAAAGATATGTTAATATCCACTAAAATTGACTATCTTTTTTTTGTAAATAAAAGAAAATATATTGTTCATAGTTTTCCACCTACCCTGCCACAGCAGGGAAACCAAAACAGGTAGCTTACTGAAAAACTTAGAAAACATAACTGAAACTATAAAATATGACGTGACAAGTGTCATGCTCCAGAAATATGATGTGGCTAGTATTATGCACCAGAAAATATGTCTAATGCCAGAAAACACCTGAGAATTTAGAAAAAACAAAAATATCTAAAGTTGGTTCCTGATATGCAAAAAGAGAGAGAAGCTAGAGGTTTGACAGACCCGGGCGTCCATCATTGTTGTAGGTGAAGAGGAACCTTTTTCCACAAGTTGGACAGTGTGTCTTATCCGGTGCACCCAAAAGGGAGTCGAACAGGAGGTCCATGCGTTGGTGAAGAATGCTCTGATTGTGAATTTGGTCCTCCAGGTTCCGCCGCATATCGAAGATCAACTGAAGGTGGTCGTCCGAAAAACAGTGTGGATTGAGCAAAGGCTGCTCAATTTTCCCAACCGTATCCTCATGAGTAGTTGTGTCTGCATAAAAATCATTTGGTGGAATTTCTTCCATGGCCAGTCTAGGGGTGGTGTTTCAGGATATCCAATATGTCAACCAACTGGGGGAATTTCTTCCTCAACCATGCAACCGCCTTGCTCCAAAGGTCGAGCCTGGGGACTGGTGATGAAGCAAGACTCTGGCGGAGCTTCCAAAGATTGCATCTCGAGAGGAGGAATTTCTTCATCCACAGGGCAGCTTCCATGATCAAGCATGGTATCAAAGAGGGGTGGAGGCGAGTGCGGAGCACTAAGGGAAGGCAGAGGAATTTCAAGCCAATTATGGCCAGTGAAAGGAGAGCTGGTGTTCAGAAGAGAGGGCTATGAGGTATCAGGGTGGTTGTGCCGAGCAATGAAGCTATAATATTGTGGCCCTCTTTTGGGTTTACCCTGCTCTCTGGGCATGATGGAAGAATTGTAGCAGAGGAGGGGTCAGGGAACAAAATTAGAGTTCTGGTCCAGAGAAGAATAAGCTAGAGGTACATCATTGGTGAGGTGAAAACTGAAGAGGGTAACCAACAGAGGGATGGAAGCCACTAGACAGAAGGGAGAATGCTCGCAGCATGAAGGCTTGGAATACCAGAAGAACAAGAGGGCCAGCGGAAAATGAATAATGATAGAGTGCTTGAGGACTCTTACCTTCATAAAGGTTGGTGAAGTGACTCTAAGGAGCGTCATGAAGGCGGAGATGACGCCAACCCGATGCCTCGTATATGCTCCAGTGCTCCAATTCTGGTTTGCATGGGGAGCCATTAAATTCCTTATGGTGTAGTAGCACACTACCATAAGTGTAGCGTGGGAGCCCATCATTCGAATGGGTTAGAAATGGGGTTGGTGGATGGGGGTAATAACTCCCCTTGCTGCAGGTGTGCCATCTTGCTCCAGCTGGCTAACTGTCACCCCATCTGAGGAAAGGTAGTCTTGGAGAGACAACTTCTTACAATGAAGCAACAGTTGTGAGTCCTAGGATTGCCATGTGTTGATGAAGATGGCTCTCAAAGGAGAGGTTACTCCTTCATTAGCTAACTTATCTGCAACCTTATTAGCTTCACGTTGAATGTGAGAGGTGATCAGAGTGAGTGAGGGTCAAAGAAGAGCTTGCAGACTGTTTAGGGGATCCAAGAGATGCCAAATTGGAGTGATTTTTTCTGGATCATTTCCATTAATGATTTTGGTTGCAAGATGGATGATTACTTTGGAGTTCCCTTCTATTATGAGGCGAGTGATTATGAGATCGACAACCATTTGGATTCCTCTGACAAGGCCCCAAAGTTCAGCTGAGTTGTTTGCATCATATCCCAGATGTTCAGCCATGAGGTATTGAATTTGACCAGAGTTGTCTATAATAACTGCTCCATATCCTGCCAGACCAGGATTTCCCTTGGAGGCACCATCAAAGTTGACTTTGTAGAAGCCCTGGGGGGGGGATCCAGGAATGGGATCTTGACAAGGAAGTTCTTGTGGGAGGTTGCGGGATAGTTGGGTTTAAGGGCAGGGTTAAATGCCAAGTAGCTAGAATGGAGAACTCAAGGGGTTCTAAGGGAAGGTATTCCTGGGTCCAGGAGTGGGCTTGAACAGTTTCCTAAACATACTTGAGGATTGTGCACCAAAGGATAGTTGGGGGTGAGGCCTGGGAGAGGAAAATTTGTTTGTTCCTTTCTTTCCACAGTTTCCAAACAATCAAACCTGGAAGGATTTTCCATATTACGTTCAGTATGGAGCTTTTGAAGGGTCCATTTCCCCAATTTCTAATGGTATTTATGATGTTATTTATTTATCTTATGGTTCTTCTCATATGTTGAGATGGCTGATCCCAAATTAGCCCACTAAAAGGACATTGGTTGAGAATGTGCTCCATGGTTTCTTCCTGCTGCTGACAGAGATGGAAAAATGAGGGTCCTATGAAACCTCTACGCCTAATATTATCCCGAGTCAAGATTTTATTTTGAACTAAAATCCAAAGATAGGTGGAAATTTTTGGCCATAGATTGGATTTCCATATTATGTTCCATAAGTTCTCTTTCGGTTGGTTATGGAAGTTTTCCTATAGATGATATCCCTCTTTGAGTGTGAAAGTTCCATTGGGGGTATACACCCAATGAAGAATGTATGGATCCTCACTAATGTGGATCTTCCTTTGGTTTACCATTTCTCTCCAAAGTTGTAGATCACAATCTTCTGATGCATGTAGGTCATGTGGGGTTACTTTCCATTTGCTCCAAGGAGGGTGAAGAGAGACATCCAGCCAAAGATTCGCCACTTTGAGTAGATTCAAATATTGGATGTGTTCATGGTAGGGATGAAGGTTATCCTTTGATTGCAATGTGGGGAGTTGTTTCCAAGAGTCCATCCAAAATAGAGCATTTTGACCATTTTTAATTTCCTAGAAAGTGTGAGCTTGGATGAGTGGTTGATTTTTCCAAGCTGCATTCCATATGTTAGAGCCTTGTATCTGATCTTTCATCCAAATGAGTTGAGTTTGAGAAGTGTTTGGAGTGTATTTGTTCTTCCATAGTTTGTCCCATATCTCTACTAGGGTTTTGAGGCAGTGCCACCAGATCTTTGCCCCCATGGTGTTGTTTAGCTTTCTCGGGTTCCGGAGGCCTAAACCCCCCAGGGATTTAGGTTTACACACTTTGTCCTAGCTAACTAGGGCCCATTTTTTGTTGGGATCATGATCATGCTAGAGGAAATTCCTCTGTAGGTTCCTTATACTTTTGATGACATTTTGTGGGGCTGCAAGGGCGGAGAACATGTAAGCAGGGATGGCTTGAAGCATAGATTTCAAGAGGATTACTCTAGCCGGTAGGTTGAGGGATCTGAAGGTCCAGTTGCTTAGGCGATTGGAAATTGAGAGGATAAGGGAATCCCAAGAGATATTTCGGGCGACAGAGTTTGAAAGGGGGAGTCCCAAATAATGGGACGGGAGGGAGCATTTTGGTATGCTTAGCTGTAATATTCCCACTAGAATTTTTCGGTGATTTCGTTGAATTTTGGTTTACACCTTCTTTCAAACAGTTTGTTGGTTTCTAGTTTTAATTGAGTATGAAGTGGAAAATATTGTATTTGATGCCAGCAAATGGAGATTATAAACCATACAATATTTGAACTACCAAATGCTAATGACGTTGCAACTTATAGCAGCAAATAAGATTGGAAATACATTGTAAACCATGCAATAATCAAATTGGAACCCGGTGTATAAGTTTGCGTTTTCTTTGCTCCTTGAAGAGTCTTCTAAAATATGTTCCAACACAGATAAGACTGGCAGTCTGCTACAGCAATGAGTTACAGTGCCCAGAAATACAAATATATCACCCAACAACACAAATAATCACCCAGCAATGGAAATAACGCCCAACAACACGGGATTAAGTGTCTAGCAATATAGATATGCGCCCAGAATGAAAAATAAGCCTTTATAGATCTGATTATGCACCCAGAAATAATTAACAGTAATGAATAATGTTGTTTCTCAAGGGTTCTTGCGTCCTCAATAGAGAAATCCCCCACACCAAGGTCGAACTCGACTTCTCAGCAGAAATAACTCAGTCACATATCGAATCTCTGCCTTCTTAGCAATAAAGAGTTCACCCAGCAGTGACAGAGGCGCCCATCAAGGAGGAAATTCGCCTAGCCAATCCAATATTTGCAATTGTGAAGCTCAACACCCCCCTTTTAGCAATGTTCTTTCTATGTAGTGGCTCGATCCTTCCACTTAACACACGAATATGCCAAATAAAATACGCCCATCAGCAAGGGAGATATTCCCACTATTCACTTGGCCCCTTTCTCGTTATTTATCTCCATAGAAAATGTGCCCAGCAGTGTATTTGCTCCCAGCAAGTATATCAGCACTCCACCATCAATGAAATGTTCCCATACTACAAATGTATGCGCCCAAATCTGAGAATATCGACCCCAAAGGAGGATAACTCGCCCCCCACACATAGAAATGGATATTCCAATGTCCAATGATCATCCTAGAGCCCAAAATCGCCCTCTTGTAGCTAAAACTCAATTTCAATAGGAAAGGAATTAGCCACCATGAAGCTAAACCAGCTACAGTGAATCCAATGAAGAATTATGAAGTGATTCCTTCCTCAAACTGATTAGAGTGTATCGTTGCAACACCAAAACCAGAGGTAAATGCAAGGGTTTCCAAAAACCCTAGAAAACTCTCCAAGAGCTCTCAAAAATATTTTTCTCAAATGAGTGAGTGACAGAATGAGGTGCGCCTCCTCTTTTCCCCTATTTTATTCCTTCATTGAATTAACTCCCACTTACTTTACTTTTTAATTTTCTTTTAAAGTCACTTTAAGCTTGCACAATTTATAATTTTTAAGTGACTTTATCTTGCCTAAGACCCATGTCTCCCTTTTTCCCTTTTTCACTTTATAAAGTCATTTCCTAGGCAAAAGTTGAGTTCCCTAGGTAAATTTTCCAACTTAGCCTACGGGAACCAATTTAGGCTAGCGATACCATTCCTTATGCTACCTAGGCCAGCAGGGACATTACAGTCCTCCCCACCTGAGATTGTTTGTCCTCAAGCAACTGTAATCCAGGATGTTGCAATATCTTCTCTCCTTCCCAAGTAGCGTCCTCGATAAGTAGATTTTTCCATTTGATCATGTACTCTTTGATGCTCTTATTCCTTAATTTCCGCTCTCTGGTCTCCAACACCTCCTCTAGAACTAGAATCAACTACCCCTCCTCATCCAATGGTGGCAACTCTATAGAAATGACAACATGTTGTCCCACTTCCTTCTTGAGGCATGAAACATGAAAGACATTGTGTATCTTACACCCCTCTGGAAGCTCTAGCTCATAAGCTACTTCCCCAACTCACCTCGAAATCTTGTAGGGACCGTAGAATTGTGGCTTCAATTTCTCTGCCCCTTTTATTTTCAAGGATGATTGCGAAGATATACCAAGGATGATTGCAAAGATATACCAAGTCTCCCACCTCGAAACTGTGCTCCACTCTATGCTTGGAGGCGTACATCTTCTGATGATTTTGTGCCATTTGCAGGTTATCTTTGAGAGTTCGCAAGATGTCTTGACTCTCCTAAATCCAATCTTTGGCTTTGGGTGCCCAACTATCCCCAAACGCTCGATCCAAAAAGGTGGTGGCGTCATAACCATACAAAGCTTTGAAAGGTGTCATCCTGCTTGACATGTGATAAGTGGTGTTATAGCAATGTTCACCCAAGTGCAGCCATTTTATCCACGCCTTTTGTTTCCCCGACACATAATTTCTCAAATACCCCTCGAGCCATTTGTTCACAATTTATGTTTTCCCATCAATCTGAAGGTGATAACTGGTACTAGGTGTTAATTTTTTCCCTATGATTCTGAACAGCTCCTGCCAGAAGCCCCCCATGAATCTACTGTCTCAATCACTGACAATTGTCTTGGGCAGTCCATGTAGCCGAAATACCTCTCTAAAGAACATCTCTGCTACTTGCATTGAAGATTATTTGAACGATATAGCGAAGAAATGGGCAAATTTAGTAAGCCTGTCAACCACCACGTAGATACAATCTTTCCCCTGAACCATAGGCAGACCTGTGATAAAATCCATCGAAATGCTTTCCCATTTTTTCTCAGGAATGGGAAGCGGATGGAGAAATCCTATTGGGTGGGTATGTTCCACCCTATTTTGTTGACAGATGTGGCACTCCCATACAAACTTCAATACATCCGTCTTGATACCCTTCCAAGCGAACCTCTCCTGAATTTGTCTATAAGTCTTTAGGTATCTTGGATGACCTGCCAAAGGAGAAGTATGTGTTGCATGCAGAATTTTGTCTTTCAACTGGGATTTTGGTACTAAATAGATCCGGTCCTTATAATATATGATGTCGTCAATAACCCTGTACCTGTCATCGGAGACCTGACCATCAAGTATCTCACAAGAAACCCTGTTTTTGGAGTATTCTACCAATAGAAGTGCCTTCCATTCCACTGAAATCTCTATGAGAGAGAGAGAGTAGGTATCCTCGATAGGGCGTCAACAACCACATTATTTTTGCCTTTCACATACTCAATTTCAAAATCGTAAGCATGGATTTTACTGATCTATTTTTGTTTCCGCTCGCTAAGCTCCTTTTGCTCCATGAGGAACCTCAAGCTATTATGATTGGTCTTTACCTTGAACTTGTTCCCCACCAAATACTGCCGGAATTTGGTCAAAGCATGCATTATGGCCAACATCTCTTTGTCATATATGGAGTAATGTCTCTCATACTCTCGGAGTTTGCAGCTCTCAAACGCTATGGGGTGACCGTTTTGCATCAATACAGATCCTATACCAATTCCCGAAGCATCACACTCCAAGACAAAGGGCTAAGTGAAATCGGGGAGTGATAAAATAGGGTATGAGCTCATCACCTGCTTCATTTTATCGAATGTCTCCTGGGCCTTCTCTATCCAAACGAAAGCCCCCTTTTGGTGAGATCGGTCAGTGGCATTGTCAACTATGAGAATCCCTTAAGAAATTTCCTGTAGTAAGTGAAAATACCGAGGAAACTCTTCAGTTCTATCACATTCCTAGGAGTTGGCCACTCAATGATCGCCCTGATATTTTCTTGGTGTACCTGTACCCCGTTCATCCCAATCACGTGCCCCAAGTAGAGAATCTATGTCATACCAAATTCGCACTTGGATTCCTTCGCATACAATTGTTGACTCTCTATAATACCAAGTACTTCATTCAAATGTCGCAGATGGTCCTCCCATGTTTTGTTGTATATGAGGATGTCATCAAAGAAGACCAATAAGAAATTTCTCAGTTGCTTATTGAACACATGATTCATGTACGACCGGAAAGTAGTAGGGGCATTAGTTAGCTCGAATGGCATGACCAGAAACTCATAATGCCCACAGTGGCATCTAAAGGTTGTCTTAGGTACGTCCTGCTCTAGTACCTTGATCTGGTGATACCCTGATCGAAGATCAATCTTTGAGAAGAATTTGGCTCCCCTGAGCTCATCTATTAATTCATCGATCCTGGGTATGGGGTATCGATTCTTGATTGTCTTATTGTTTAGGGCCATGTAGTCGATACACATCTGCATAGTACCGTCCTTCTTCTTGACTAAGACAACGGAAGAGGCAAATGGGCTGGAACTAGGGCGGATGTGGCCCAATTTCAGCAATTCTTTAATGGTTTTTTCAATCTCGTCTTTGTAATTGTTAGGATGTCGATTGGGGTTTGTGATAACTACTTGGACCCCCTCCTCTAGCTCTATGATATGCTCAAAACATCTATCAGGTGGAATTCCATGAGGAATGTCACTAAATACTTTATGATGTTTACAGAGTAATACCTATAATTCCTCTGGAAGTTGTTGCAGACGGTCATGTGGCTCTTGGTTAGAAATAAAACACTCTACAACCCACTCTATATCACCATGCCTCATAACTTCCTCCATGTTGTGCGATGACACAATCTTCGGTGGGTATTCGTGCATGGCTCGTAGGACCACTTTCTTTCCATTCAGCCCCGTGAACTCCATCTCCATGGTCCTTTGATCAGTAGTGTATCTCCCAATAGAGTAAATCCATTGAATGCCCAACACTACATTTTTGTCTGGTATGTCCACCATAAAGAAATCATTTGTCATTGAGTATTTTCCCATGGTTATTGTGAGCTTGGGAATCCACTTGGTGCAATTCATATGGTGGCCTCCGGGTATGACCACTGTGAACCCATCGAATTCCTATGTCGGAATTCATCTCCTCTCGACCATGTTACTATGAATGAAGTTATGGGATGCTCCCCCATCGACCAATATGGTCACCTTATGCCCTTGTAGGACACCTCTGACCCTGAAGGTGTGATATCTCAAAAATCCTGACATCGAGGCCATGACTGGGCCCTTAGCCCCAGCCTGTGAAGACTCCTCTCCTAATGTTGGATGTCCCTAGTCCTGTCCCTGCTCCACCTCCTCATCCTCATCACTGTCATTGTCAGAGTATACCTCAATGTAATGGGCCTTGCCCATTCTATCCTCCCTGACGCATTTGTTCCCTGGTGCCCATGGCTCCTGACAGCTGAAACACAATTTCTTTTTGCCTAGTCTCTTCATCCAGTTTGGGCTTGCCGACCCAATCTCTCTAAGGTGGTCTGATGTCCTTAGTCCTCAGGGTAAAAATGGGTTTGGGCGGAAACCGGATTTTAGGTATTGCATCCTGCATATCCCGAGCTCTGTTGACTGCATCCTGTAAATAGGTAGGCTTGTAGGCCTTGACCCATCCTCGTAGAGGCTCCATTAACCCCTCAAAGACAAAATCACCAAACGGCCCTCTGAAATGTCTGACACCATCACCGCGACCCTATGAAACTCAAATATTTAGGCCTCTGGGCTACCTGTCTATTTGAGCTAAGCCATCTCTCTGAAGTGAAGCTCAGGGTCCTTCCTGTCAAATCTCTTGATGAGTCTCTATGTGAAATCCAAGTAGGAGGTAACCCTGGCATGTCCCAAAGTGACTAACCCATGGTACCACCACTCATGGGCCTCGCCATCCAGGTGCAAGGTGGTCAATTTAATGGCATATGTCTCTATCATCTGGTGCAGCTGGAAGTAAGTGTCGAGCTTCTGTACCCATGATCTAGCGAAGCATTTAGAGCCCCCGTCAAAGTTGGGAGTAGTGACTTTCCCAATGGTACACTACAACTCAAAATTGTGTGTCATGGCCCTCATGGGCCCTCTCGGTTGGTTTCTGCTCTTCATATTGCAGAACTCGGCAAAGGACATGGCTGAGTGGAAATCATCTCCTAATATCTTGTACTCCTCTAAATATGCCCTATAGGGCTCATTCTTCTCAATCTACATCAATGGACCTACAGCCTCATTCTCCAAAAATTGAGGCACAATGGGTCTGGGGGATTTGGTGTACAAGTGGGGTGGATCTGCATGGTAGTGTATGATTGGTTTCCTTCTCCATTGTTTGAACCCCCATCACCATTCTGGTTATGCTTCATTGTGCCCTCCAATGAATTCTTCGCAAACTGCCTCATGAGGTCCATCATGGCCTTTTGACCCTTGGCCAAGTCATTCAAGATATTGAACAAACTATTGATTATGGTATCATCTTCTTCCCCCATAGTTCATTTTCCTTTAGGTGTGATATATGGCTTTGCCTCTCATGTCCCTTCTTCTCTAACCTCTTCTTATTCTTCCCACCCAGGGGGATTTGGGGTTCTTCCCCTATGTCTCCGATAGGTAATGTTCTGCTCGTATTTTGGTCTCATAAATATGATTACAAATGCCCTTTAGAGCCCACAGCTGCAAAGAAACATGCTATGATACCATTGTAATATTCCCACTAGAATTTTTCGGTGATTTCGTTGAATTTTGGTTTACACCTTCTTTCAAACAGTTTGTTGGTTTCTAGTTTTAATTGAGTATGCAGTGGGAAATATTGTATTTGATGTCATTAAATGGAGATTATAAACCATACAATATTTTAAATACCAAAATATAATGACATTACAACTTATAGCAACAAATAAGATCGGAAATACATTGTAAACCATGCAATAATCAAATTGGAACCCGGTGTATAAGTTTGGGTTGTTTTTGCTCCTTGAAGAGTCTTCTAAAATATGTTCCAACATAGATAAGACTGGAAGTATTCTACAACAATGCATTACAGTGCCCAGAAATACAAATATAGCACCCAACCACACAAATAATCACCCAGCAATGGAAATAACGCCCAGCAACACAGGATTAAGTGTCTAGCAATATAGATATGCGTCCAGAATGCAAAATAAGCCTTTAGAGAACTGAATATGCGCCCAGAAATAATTAACATCAATGAATAATGTTGTTTCTCAAGGTTTCTTGCATCCTCAATAGAGAAATCCCCCACACCAAGGTCGAACTCGACTTCTCAGCAGAAATAACTCAGTCACACATCGAATCTCTGCCTTCTTAGCAATAAATATTTTACCTGGCAGTGACAAAGGCACCCAGCAAGGAGGAAATTCACCTAGCCAATTCAATCTTTGTAGTTGTGAAGCTTGACCCCCCCTTTAGAAATGTTCTTTCTATGCAGTGGCTCGATCCTTCCACTTAACACATGAATATGCCAAATAAAATAAGCCCAACAGCAAGGGAGATGTTCCCACTGTTCACTTGGCCCCTTTCTCATTATTTATCTCCATAGAAAATGCACCCAGCAGTGTATTTGCTCCCAGCAAGTATATCATCACTTCATGTTGTGAGTGGGAAATCCCTCTACGGACTAGCACTTAGGGTTTAGTTATGCATGCAGAAAAGACCTAAAGATTTCTACTTTCTACCGTCGTCCCAGACCTAATCCCCATTATTCTTAAGCAAATACATAGTCAAGAAGATCAAGTGAGCATACTTTATTTCGGGCGTTTGATGTAGATCCTTCCTCACGCTTGATCGTTTTTTTATTGCAACTCTCCTCCCAAGGATGACCTGCATTCACACAAAACAAACAACAAACTCCACATGCATTTGATATATAGATTAATGGGTTAGAGATTCAATAAACAAGTATGCACTAAACCATGAAAACCTCATATGGTGGGACGGGAAAAGTATTTCTTTATTATTAACTTCAACAAATCAACTTACAATGATGAAGCTGACCGTTGCTCCACAAACTTGGTCTTAGGCTCCTCTTCAACTGTCCTCCAACTTCTTCGCTCTATCTTTCTCTTTGCACAAAGAAGGCCAAAGGGTTAGGACAAAGGGAATGCGCAATTGGGTATAGTTTCTTTACTATGATTCTCCTCCTCCAAATGGGACCCCTAACCCTTCTTTTATAGGCTAGAAGAAGCTAGGTATTTGGACAAACCCTCAGCCATGCATGGCCAGAAGGTTTAGTTAACTCACCCAAAGCTGTGTGTTCTATCGGCAACTTTCCTTTTTTCGTGCTTTTGTAGGTACACGTGAGCTATTTTGGGTCAGTGAGTGTGTACACGCATGCAGTAATAGAGCAAGGCGTGTGGGCCTTTATAAAAAGTGTTTTTAAGAAGAGTTGTTCAATAGTGCTTTGGCAAAGAAGGAATCTGAGATGGTCTGATGCCAGGTAAGCATGTCTGGTGAAAAATAGGGTTATAACAGATGCCCCCTAATGTGTGAGGTCAGAAGAGCATCCGATGGCCGAAATACATTAACAATCTTTACTGATGTGCCAAACAAGTGAGCCCAGGGACCAGAAATCGGGAGGCACTGTCTACAAAAATAACAATTGTCTCACTGAGGCGGGCATACCCATGCTCGGGATAGAATAAACTCATGGCTACCAATCAAATACACTGTAGATCCATGTCATATAACTATATAAAGTGTAGCCGTGAACAATACACAACGGAGCTACATCTCGAAATCAAAAAGATATACATGTAGAGTATCCATCTTCTTAGAAGCTGATAAGGCCTGATGGCTAGAGATGAGGTCTTCGGAGCTCGAGCAACAACTTCAAAATCTTCAAAACTCGGGTAGGAGTGTAATATGAGTGTACGACTTCACTACCCAGATGTATTCGAGGGCTTGTCAGTCATGGACTAGAGAATCTTGATGATCAGACTGAAGGATTCATTGATTTTGAACAAAGACTTGATTGGATGTTCAGGATGGATGGGTATGAGGGAAAGAGAGAAACTGTAGAGGGGCCGACTCAGGCTTTGTAAAAACTTCCCTTGGACAATAGCACGACAAATGATGAGACTCGGGCAACATGGCATTAATCATAATTTTACAAGGCAGGAGGCAATGCAAACTTTCCATATGTTTGGAAGAATAACCAAACGGAGGAGGACACAGCTCTATGTAGCGAGAACAACTTCCTTAGGTTGTATTAAATCCCAGATTTTGATGAAAAAACGAACAGATGTGCTTTATCCAAGGGCGACTTATTGTGCTGCCAATAAAGAAAATACTTTTCCCTTCCTCTTTTTGGGGTATATTTGATTTTTTTTTGTCTTTTTCAATGATTTTGGAAAAAAAATAAAAGAATGTTAAAATACAATGGAGGAACGAGTGTTACAAACATACATGTTCAAGGCGCAAGGACAAGACTGATGTTTAGAGCAATGACACTCGGGAAAAATCCTCCGGGGGCCAAAGGTGTTAAGATGCAGAGGCAAAGTGCTACAAGTCTTGCGTATAAGGTATGCTTCAGATGGTTCAGTTGAGAGCAACATGGAGCCGGCATTTAGACCAAAGACGCAGGTATGTAAACGCGGTTAACAAAACACACAATGGTAACGTCCTTCAATGTAAGTTTAATGATCCCAGAGGTGGTAAGCTCGACGGTTTTTCATATTTAGAGAGTCTGAAAAAATGTAAAAGGAGACTCCATTGAGGTACCTTTTTCGAAGGTAGTCTAGTTGGTTCGAAAAAGGGGTAAACTAGCACCGACAAGACGTCTATTGAAAACCATTTTAATGAGTGTGATAAAGACAAGATCACTCGGCCATATTTTCATTTTTAAGGAGTCTGAAAAAAGATTAACTATGGACTCTGTCAAGAATGTTCTTCTGGACCAATTTAACGAGTGTGAAAGAATAAGGTTACTCGACGATCTTTTCAATTTTATGGAGTCTGAAAAGAGCTTAACTATGGACTCCATGGGGGTTCCTTTTTCGTAAATTTAGTCCCTCAGGCTCGAAAAAGAGTTAAAATGATACCTGAGAGTACTCTTCTAGAGAACTGAAGTTCCATAGAGTATACCTTTGTTCGTACAGTTTATCGTTCGGACCGAAAAAGGGGTAAACTACCACCGGACGTACATGACTTCAAATTTCAATTTAACGAGCGTGAAATGCCACAAGATCGCTCGATGATCTTTTCATGTTTAGAGGGTATGAAAAGGGCTTAAAAGAAGACCCATTATGTCTTTTGGGAGTCCCAAGGGTGAGGTCAAGAGTGAAAAAGAATCATGCAAATGAGGCTCAAACTCATAATCAGGAAAAACAACAAGGACTCTCGAACCTACAATGATCAGAGACAGCATGGACACCATAATGCAACCAGGATCTACCTAGGGCATCCATGTTCCAGTAAGCTCTACCACCAACTCGTGACACTTCTAAAGCAACAATGATGGTTCTGTGTCACAACCTGATGGGATCGATCCTATGGAAAAGGAAAAAAGACAACGAGATACAAAAGTCAGGGTAGAAACCCAACCTACATGCTCAAGTTGATCATCTGAAATTTTTCCACGGACCGTCAAAAGTTACCCAAAAATCCAAAAAAATGTCACGATACCCGATCATACCCCTCCAATGCAACTCCTGAATCACACTAACTGGTTTTTGTTTTAAAGAAAATGATAAGGGGGGCCAAAAAAGTGACAAAAAGAGGCCAAAAAGTCTATAAATAGAAGCTGACAGCTCATTATCACCATTGTTGATTTGGAAATTGACTCTGGAGCCAAAAAAAACCCTTTGATAAAAGTGGTGATTCCAGGAGCTACAGTGGATGAAACGACCATCAGTTTGGACCAAGTAAGTACAAACTCTCTTATCTTGCAATTTAAATCTTTATTTGTGCTTTGGGTTCCATGTTTTGGGGGGAATTCAACCTTCAAAAGGTCAGCCCTAGGTCCACGCGGGTTGTCTTAGGACAGGCCGCGTGTACATTCAGGCAGAGTAAACACTGCATGCGTGTACACGCGATTGTCAGCATTACATCCCGCGTGGACCCCCTTATTGAATGAAAAAAGTTTAAAAAACAAGGGTTAACCCTCCTGAACCTTGGTGTTTTGCAGGATGTATGTTCACTAGAGAGAAAGAGAGCATGAGGAGGTTAGTGAGTTGGTCGGGGAATACCCCAATGCTGTGGTTGTCTTGATGCAATGTGGGTTGTTCAAGTTCTTCTTATGTCCTTTTATGTGGGCACAACCTAGGCTATTGAATGCCTTGGTTGATTATTGGCATCCGGATGCAGAGGCGTTTATGTTAGAGGGGCAGTCACTGGTGCCCATGACAGAGGATATATATTTTTTGACTGGCCTCTCCAGGAGAGGGGAACCAATCAACTTCCGAACATTTCCTTCGGGGCCGCATAACATAGTGGAATTGATAGGACTTTACTGTGAGGCTGGTACAGACCGCTCGAGCTCATAGGTGCCCATAATCAATATTATTGACTTATCGTTGCAGATGATTGTGTTGCTTATTGGGCGGATTATTGGTTCTGTGGCTCTACAACAGGCGTCCGGTGCACAAATGAACTGTGCAGTCCAGTGCTTAAATGCACAAATATTTGACTAGAGCACAACATTGTTAGATTGTATCAAGAGGCAGTTGGCAGATTGTCGGTCACGGACATAGAGGAACTATGGGTTTGGGACCATTCTATGCTCTTTCTTCTTTTAAAGAGTTCTGAGCTTTAGTCCTCGAATAGTGGTACGAGGACATCAGGCCTCTCTTCCTGCAGTTTGTAGATGGGCAGTGTTACTGCCACGATAGGGTGGTGGAAGGACCAATGAGTCCTTCGATGATGATTTCTTCGCTTGGTTGTCATGACAGATCCCAGTCATAGAGGATTACCCCTATGTTGGGATTGATTTCTCGAGAGGTCCTGAGATACCAGTACCTCCAGGTGAGGAGCAAGGAGAGATGGGTAAGTTTACTTCATTGTTTTGTTGTTTTTTGTTTTTGTGAAACATATGTAATTTTTATGTTGCTTTTGTTATATATCACTTTTTTATTCTAGAGTACAGGAGTAAATGCTCTGAACCAATTTCCGTCTGGAAAAATCTCTATTCATCATTTGTCTGGATGGTGATTATTTTCAATAAACTGCTGATAGTCTTCAAGGCAATTAGAACAGAAATAGAACACAACTGTGTCTATCCATAGTAGTACATAACTACAATCCAGTGGTTCACTACCACACCAAGTAACACACAGGTACTTGATCAACAACATATGGTTGCGAATAGTGGAACATATCCACCACAGTAGTCCTCATCTACTGTCATACAGTCTTCATAACAAGCATCTGATAGCAACATGCATAGAAACAATGTTATGATATATACTGAATTATTTGGGCCAATCTTTCACTCACATCTGTGAGCTCTAAAAGAATATTTGCCTCACGAACAATGGAACACATCCACCGTAGTAGTCTATATCTACTGTCTTCATAACAAACATCTGATAGCAACCTGCACAGAAACAATGTTATGATATAAATTGAATTATCTGGGCCAATCTTTCACTCACATCTGTGAGCT
>JZKD02S1888337.1:1363837-1376217 GCA_000966675.3 Picea glauca
CACTTACTCATTCTCTTATGAGGCAAGCTGCAATTACCAGTTGGAGAGAGGAGAAGAAGAGTGGCACATCTCTTGGAGAGGACTATCTGTATTGGTTTGAGTTATCTCTTGAACACTGTATTAACAATTTATGATAAGGAAGTTTTTGTTGGGTTTTCTTCCCCTAGAGGGTTTCCCAGGATAAATGTTGTGTCTTTTGTGAATGTGTATTTCTCAGTGATCTTGTTCTTATGATGCTCTTATCTATTGAAATGCTAAGAACTATAATAATGGCATAAACATTAACAGTTGTATTGGTACCAAGAAAAAAGATTTGAAGTTTGTTGATTTCAATTCTTCTTTGAAAGGATTGGCATACTCTTCAATAGGGATGATATGTTGATTATTATTGTCATAGTTAATTTTCTCATCATCCTTACGATCTTCTACCAGATTTATTCCATTTTTTCTTCTTATCTTTTCTTTCTTTTTATGATCGTCCTGTTTGTCGAAGACATCATCTTCGTCAAAACAAATGTCCCCAATTTCTAAGACATAAGGAATAGACATAAGAAATTCCTATCCAATTCTTCCTGACATCTGACAGATTCATCTAAAAGATGGTGAGTTGATGTTGATGATGCAGTGCCGAATGGCGAATCCAACTATGTTTCAGATTTTGAAAGAGTCACATCCATATCCATTTCATTTGAAGCTTCTTCAAGAAAAATACCATCAAAAGAATCCATGGTATCCCAAACATTACGAACACTTGGGAGTTCATCCTTAAGTTCCTCTGATGTAGGAGAATCTCTCCACGTCAGCCAGCCAGCCAGCCAGCCACGTTGAGTGCGTGCATTCAAGCTGAAGAGAGGTGCAGCCTCATTTAAATTTGAAATGAAATGTAATTTAATGCTTAGGCTGGTAAGCCATGGAAGCCGTGCTTTTATGTAGGCGTTAGGTAGATCGGCCTTTATTGTAGATCGGCTAAGATCTAGATCCAGATGCTCGACTAGACAGCCATTTATTGTAATTGAATAGAGTAGGTAGACCTGGAGGGAAGTGCTCGATGAGCCCCTCAGGTAAAAGAGATTTTGAGATCTCATTTTGAAGAGTGAAGTTGTTGTAGATGAGCAGAGTTGAAGAGAGCCAGAGAGAGCTCCAGAACACCTTTGTAAAATAAAGGCATTAGCCATTGTTAATATAACAGAGCAGTTTTTCCTGCATTTCTGTGTTGGATGGATGTCTGTGTGTGTTCTCTATGTATGTTGTGAATTTATGTGTGTTGGTGCATTTGCAGGGAGTTTGTGTGATTTCAGGTGAAGGTCTTTGAGGGTTCATGCCAGGAGGGCATGACAGAGTACTGCGGTCTTTGAATACCAGTGCATAGAGGATGCACTTCTGAACTCTGAGGAGTCAGACGAAGACATGTTGTGGCACAGAAACTGAGATCAACAACTCAGGAAGAGGAAGACCTCAAGGTTGTTGAATACCTTGGAGGCAAGGCTGTGTATGAGAAACACAGTTGCAGACAGAATTCTACTGTGAATTTTGTAGATCTCTGCCAAGTGGGCATTGAGCATATGCATGGATTGCATTGGAGAAGAACCCTGCTAAGAGTTAGAAGAAGAAATCAGAATCACTTAGGATTCTGAGAGCTCTGTCAGGAGGACATTGAGAAAGTGCATAGGTGCACAGGGGAAACAGAACTGCTGAACGTTCTGTGAGAAGAAACTCTACCAGGTGGGCATTGAGTAAGAGTGCAGACAGGCACAGACAAAAGAAAAGAGAACTCTTTGAGTTCTGGAGCTGGAGGAAGCATCCACTGAAGGATCTCCACTGGGTTGTTGGACACCCAGAAGGACTCAACAAGGAGGTTGCTTGAGCGAAGGAGAGCCAGGAAGGCATTTTATTCTCCATCTATGGGAGGAGGAATGGAAAACAAGATCCCTTAGGGGTCTGAGTGGTTGCAGAAGCTCAGAAGAGATAGCACTAGCGTGTGCAAGAGAAGACTCTTCAAGGAGTGTAAGAGTCAGAGAATCCCTTGAAGAATCGGGAATAGAAGCTCAGGAGGGGCAGCATTATCATATGCGCGGCGAAGCTCAAGGTTCGGGAGTTCACAGAGAAGAAAGAAGACAAAGGTTGAGGCCTTAGGGAAATTTGGAATTATTCCAAGTGCAGGAAGAAAGAGCGCCAAATATCAGAAGGAGCAACATCAGCCATTGGATCAACCGATAGAATCTGGATCGTTGGTTTTCGCATCCAGGGGGCAGCCGGAGAAGCGCACAGGAGGAAGGATGGATCTGAGCCGTCAGATCTAGAGTGTAATACCCAACAGCTGTCAAATCGGTTGGGAGCTACATGAGGTTTAACTTCGCAAACAGGAGAGTGAGAATCCTGAAAGGCATCGGCACTCAGGATATCGGGGATATCAAGGACGTGAGGAGAGTCCCTCGACACCAAAACCCTCGAATTAGTGAGGCTTGATTTGGACCATTCGTTGGGAGTGGACACGTGTCACGAGGTTACCCACATCGGGGACTCGGACACCAGAGGTTGGAAGAGGAAGTCATTCGACTTCACGAGTGGCGAAAAGGCGAGAGCTCCATGTTGTGGGGCCTAGCTGACGTCATATTGGGATATCGGATCACGAGAACGGTGTGGGGCCACAGGAGTCGGCAAGCGAAAAGGTGGTACATCGCATATTGGGATTTCATGAGTAGAAGGGCGGAGAAATTGGTGTCAAAGGTAACGAAGCGCGAGGTCAGGAAGCACGAGGTCACGAAGCGGCAAAGTGGCGAGAGGAATAGGAGCTGTCCATCTGAGGAGGACAGGTGGCAGAGATCGAGAGATCTCGCGAACTCGGAAGTTCGTAGGTTGAGAGCCCAAGTATTGGGTACTTCAAGTCGTGAGACGCGAGGAGCGAGAAGAAGAATGGCCATTGGATCTAGATTGTAGGAGAACCGTTGGATCCATCACGAGATCACCTATCGGGGTTTCGCGAGAAAAGACTCGAGGATTTGGCCATGGGGATCGCGATATTGCGATAAGCGATATCTCGACAGTTGGAGGACAGTGTGAGCCATAGCGAAGTCGGTGAGTGGAGTACAGGTGGCACGAAGTCATCGGGGTCTCGCTGCAAGAAGTCCCGAAATATTGGTGTTAGGATTCGCGATCTCGCGAAGTCTGAAGTCCCGTAAGATAAGGGACCGTTGAAAAAGTCAACTCACGTGCGCATCGGCATTTCAGCGCATTGGGTATCGAGAGTTGGAAAATCAAGAGCTTGATATAGCGAGTCGCGAAGTCGCGATAGGAGAAGGGTGAGGTCAATATTGATTCATATCGACACTTGGGGACTCGTAAGATTCACACCCGACCACTGACCTTTGGACTCGCAAAGTTGCGAGTTCTGATTCTCCGATAAGTCAAGAAGGGGGGATCGCGCAGGAGAAGAGAATTTGTGGGTAGATATTTCCCGATAGGGAAATAGAAGAGCTTTGGAGTTCTTCGGGCCGAGAAGAAGAAGATCCTGTGTGAGTGGGCGTGCTCCGAGGAGTGTGGCTGCGTCATCCTCTTTGACATATGCTAGAAAATTAGATTGTATCTCATAACATCCCATCTCCAACTCACGATATACAAGCTCATTTATGGGTTTCTTAGGATCCTCAACACGGTATTTTATTTCCAATTCTTTGTTTAATCTAAAGATGGCCCCATCTGGAGTGGGAATGGTGGCATAAGTTAAAGCCATTTGTAAATTTCCCCCCAAATCTGCAGTTGTTTTTCTTGAAAGCAACATACCCCAAGAATATGGCACATCAATCACTACTATGTCCATTTCTATCATGATGTCTGGGAAGGCAGCCAAATGCACTTGTAAGCCCTTTATCAAGCCATGCACTTCAATTGTTTTACTATTCATGGCACAAATGTTATGGTAAGGCCTTGAAATCCTTAAATTTAATTGGTCCATTACTTTCTTAGTCATAACATTTCAACTTGCTCCAGAGTCAAGCATGCAATTATGAAGGAGATGGTTGTTCACAAGAAGAGAAAGGAAAAATGGTTGATTCTTTTCGTTCCCCCTATCCCAATTTTGCAAAATCACAAGTGCATATTGGTAATCTATAGTTGGTGGCCTGTCAATATTGTGTTGATGAGGATATTCTATGGCTTTGAGCAATTTCCTCTTCTGAGATGGGATTTTCATTATTTCTGCCACAGGGACCAATATTTTTGCATTATTCAACCACCCTCCTAAGTCAATATTTAATTCTGAATTTGTAGGAACAATTGAATTAGGAGGGGGGGGGGGTGTCTTAGGCCCATCTTGATTTTTTGTCCCATCTCTTTGGTAAGTAAGGCCTCTATATCTAGCCATTTCTGATACTTGCTTGGGAGTAGGCTTAGGACCAAATCTTTTTGTTGCTTTGTCCACCACATTATTCATGCAATTTACCAACCTACTATGCTCCATCATTTCCATCCATTCATTCATGCCAACATTATGTTCATGACCAAACATATTAACTTGCTCATGTTCTGGTCTAGATGGTTCCCCTTCATTACAAACTTGAAGAAAAAATTGGCAAGTTAATTCCTCTTGAAATTGCCCACAAGGTCTACAATATGGGATAACTTGCTGGTCAACCAAGTTAGTAGACTCAAAAGGATTTGGGGGCCTTTTCTCTTGAGGTGGAGGTCTCTTTTTCCATTTATCATTTGGCTTATGATGAGATCTGTTAGCTTGAGCCCTCTCCATTGCCACCAACCTATTTTGCATGGTTGTCATCTGATTAGCATGGTTAATCTCTATTTGCTTTATTTGATTAGCTTGATTAACCTCCCTTTGCCTAATTAATTGAGCGAGCTCCTTTATGCCATTATTAGAAGACTCTTGATTTTCTACTTTCTCCTTCTTCTCCTCATAGGGTCTAGAAGAAGTCCCCCTTGAGAAACTAGGAATATTTGACTTCCTGGCATCTGAAGATTTTCCAGGTCCTATCAAGCTGCCAACTAGGTCTATCTTTGACCTCAAGTTGGCTCTAAGTTTCAACTGTCAATGAAGGTTTTTCTACTTTTTTAGGACAGCCAACAATTTAGGAACTTCTTGCTGATTTTTTACGGTTACATTCGTAATTTAGGTGCTCTAGCATGTAGTTTTAGTCACCAAGGGTTAGCACATGCATACCAAAATAAATGTAACACACCTAGAGATATTTACAGCTGAAAATACAGCAGTTCTACACTCTAACATACATGAAATTGAACACATGTACTTTTGGTCAACATGACCCTAGATAAAAACCCCCCTGGGGAAATCCAGTTTGGAATATATGTCTATATATGAGGAGAATAGATGGTGGAATACAACAAGTACACAATATAGATGAAACTGATACAATAGCAGCTTGATCCATGGTGCAACACTAGTCCAAATGAAGCAAGAGTTCCCTAGGATGGTGCGCCCCCCATGTAATGTCCCCATTTTGGGACATTATAACATTATAGAGTGTTATGCCTACCGGAGTAGCCAGATAGGGGTGACAGAGAGTTCGAGAGATATTGAGGGCTTTTATGGGCCCGACTTGCATTGTTCATCATCAGGATCCATTCCGCACAACTGGGCTTTGGTTTCGTTGCATTCCAACAATTTTCGTAATTTTGATTTATTATGGGTCATATCTTAATTAAATTCACTAAGAAAGTCATAATGGGCATATTACTTGGAGAAACCTCTTAGTGTAATAGCTCATCGGAATCGGGAGGAAGAGCATTACAGGATAAGATGATGAGAAGTGACTTTCAGTGGCCAGAGAAGCCATCAGGATGGATAAATCACTTTTTAGAAGTAAAATAGTTAATTAATTAATTAATTAAGTGATTTAATCAAGAAATAATAAAATAAAGTAAGTCACTTGGAGGGAAAAGGTCAACAATGAATTAGGGTTTCGGGAACCTGTAAAGGAAGGGTAAAGCAACCTAATTCATTATTATGTTATGATTTGATGTTGAGATATTTGCAAAGGAGGAGGAAATCGACCCCTTTGTTGTTTTGTGAATTTCTGGAGGAAAACACCACCATTGATCAGTTTCGGTGTTGAGAGACACACCCTATCCTATCGAAGATACCATCCAGGTATTTCACTGTGAATTATAGTGTCAAGTTCAGTGATTGCGCAACTCAACCAGTGAGGGCGCAAGTGTTTGAGAGAGGGTTTGTGCGGTCTCTTGTGATAGTTTGGATTTGGCCGATTCCTTCCAACCCATTAGAGAGCTAGCCAAGGCACACCTATTGAACCATCTATCATCAGTTTTCGATGGTGGAATCTTCTGAAAAGTGGAAAACAATCATTTAGGGCCCAACTCCAGAGGAAGGACATTTGGGGTTCTAGGGGACATTCCGGGACAGATCTGAGGAATCCATTCCAACCCATTATAGAGGAAACCAGGACGATTGTTTTGAGCTATACATCGTCATATTCCATCGGTGGAATCACTAGGGCGCACTCATTGGGCCCAAGAGGTGCGCAAACCCCCAGGGGGTGAGATTCAGAGCCTCAAAGGTCAGATCTTCAGTCCGACAGTCATCGGGATCAGTCTAGAGGCTAGGGCGCATCTTTTGACACAGTGTCCAGCTCATTCCGACGGGTATCGCCATCATGGTGAGTTTTCCGGATTCTATAGTAGTTACCATGAGCTGCCAGACGACTTTTCGCCGATCTATCTGTGCATGCACAAACCATCCCTGTTCTTCTGGTCACATGTATTTCTTATCTATTATTTTGTATTCCTGTGATGATCCATGAGATCTAACTGACGATTATCATATCTGCTTCCAGTCTTTATTGTATTTCTTGATTTTTCCAGCATTATATATATTAGTGAGTTGTATTGTCCTTATTTCGCATGCATTGTTTTATACTGCTAAACACATAATAAATTGGAACACACATGCAAAAAAAGCTGAGCATCTTCACACAGTTACTCAAATGCAGTCAGAAACCCCCAGAGTATCAGATTCAGTAGCCAAACCGTAGTTCAACAGTAGATATCCAGATCAGCTGGATCATGGATATTACACCCCAGAAATGATGACAAGACCACTGAAATGGAGCCAGATGCCAACTGAAAGCTCTGATCTAGAAACCCTCCACAGTACTCTGATACTGATGAATAGCCTCCCTCTGAAACAAACCTCATTGCAATCTGAGCTCTCTAAGTCCTCCCCACTGATGATGCACCCTCCTCAGAATAAAAGCTCCTCAATAAATAAACAGGGAACTAAGCCTCCATGAGCCCTCCATGCAAGGAGGCACCCAAGATTTCCTCTCCCTCTGCCTAAAACCTCATCCTCTTGCTCTCTCTCAAACTCTTGGAGTGAACAAATAAGGAATGTCCTCTCCTTGGCCTCTTCCACCCTCCTTTAGGATGCATAAGGAAACCTAAAATTTAGGTGGATGAGATCATCTCATCTCATCCCTAATCAATGGTTGAGATCACTCAAAAAAAATCTCACTCACAAACCCACTTTTCTTAAGTTTCCATATTTTCTACTTTATGTTTATTAATTCACCCACTTTGTGAATTAATTGTCACTTTAGGCTAAAATGACCAAATTTTACTTTTGACTTAAATCTCCTAAGTCAAAGTGAAATTACACATAAAGTACATAGTACAAGGTATAAATTACTTCCCTCGTGTGTTTAGAAGCTCACAAACACAAGGGGACCACTTTGCAAGGTACCCAAATCTCAACACTCACTCTTACTGAGGAAAGTGCCTGTCACCACCAATATCATCCCTATAGTGGACATGGTTTCCTCCTAGCATATACTCGATGAGTATGGTTGTACCCTGATCACTGAAAGTAGTTTGACATAGATATGCTCAATCTGCATGATCCATAGATGGAAGTGTCTCTCCACCTATCCAAGATCACCTAGATCTTGGCATCACACCAAATATCTCCACCTTGGTCTCCCACTAAGGATTTATACCTCTTGGCATCTCGCCAATGGTCACTACTCTTGGCATCTCACCAAGAGTCACTCTCTTAATCACCAAGAGTCTCCCCCTCTTGGTATCTCACCAAGAGTACCAGGATCTCGACATCTCACCAAGATTCTCAACTTGGCCTCTCGCCAAGTAGCTTCCACCTGAAGTGGATCCAGAACTTGATCTGCCAGTCTCTGTAGCCAAGTGAGGCTCAAGCCTCCGTGGTGCCCTGCCACTCATCCTCATCAATCTCTGATGCGCTGAAGCTGTAGCACCAACTCTCGGTCTTCTCAAAAACTCTGAAACTGAAGTTATCCTAGGTGGACCAGTCACCCCCTCTGAAGATGGTGTACTCGAAACTTGAGTCTGAGCTCCCTCTGAATCACTACTATGAGTCAATCGGTCCTCCTCAACTCTGTCTCCCCATCTAATGATGGATGGTGTAACAACAAACAAATTAGTCGCGAATGCACACTCTCTTGCAAACTGTTCATCGAACTCAAGCTCCTCTACTGTCGCTGCTGAAACATCATGTTGCTTCTTCTTCTTCTTGGGACATTGTCCTGCATAGTGACCTAAATCCATACAAGCAAAGCATCTCACTGAGCTCATATCTCTCTTCGTCCCACTGCTACTCTCTCGTCCTTGTGGTGGGGCCCCAAACTTGGGACCCTGCTGACCTCCTCGACCGGTCTTCTTCTTGCCTTTTGTCCAAAGAGCAAGGTCCTCATCACTCTGCACTGCCTGCTGCTGTTGCTATCCAAAAGCCTCCGCCACAAATCTAGTCTCATCCTGAACGAAGTCATCCCACATCCTCTCCCATGTAGGCATAACCTCCCTCACAACAATGCCACGAATGAATGGACCCCATGGTTTGGTAAAGTTGTTTAAGGATGTCCTCACCATAGAATTCGGTTCCACCACCTCTCCGACGACTCCAAGCTCGTATCTGATCTAGGTGTAATGATCAAGGAAAGAAGTAACTGACTCATCCTCGAGCATGCGAATGCCCCTCATTCGATCATGAAGAACCATCTTCTGGTTCTCATTAGAGCTCCGATAAAGCTTACATAGAGATGCCCACATATCATATGCATAAGCTTTCCCAGTCAAGTGGGGAATGATGTGATCCATCACTGAATCACATATGGTCCTCTTTGCCTTGTTGTTCCTCTTTATGAACTCTGCCAACAAGACAAGAGCAGTAGCAAGAATAGCAGGAACATACGCCTCAACTATATCCCATAGTTTGAGGTCCTCCAAGATAACGATGATCCTTGCCTTCCAAGGAGACCAATTGCAAGCTCCAACTAGCCTATCCTATGCACGCATCTGAGATGCTGACAAGACTGCCAAACTGCACTCCAACTGATGCTCCAACTGCAAAGGAACGTTGCCTCACTCCTGTTAACACAGGTGTGAAAAGAGGCAAGCAAATTCCGAGATCACTCCTAGCAATATAGGTGTGAAAAGAGGTCGTGAAATACAACCTCACTCTTGTCCATGCAGGTATGAAAAGAGGTTGTCGAAACTATGCAAAAACTGCTCTACAATCCTCTACAAAATGTTTCCAACAAGCTGCCACTAATCTTTGTCAATGGTTGTCCACAAAATCTGCCAAGAAGATGTCTATAACAACCCACTCATATGCTGTCCAAACTACTCAAAAATCAACAACCTGGCTCTGATACCATGAAGATTTTCTAGGTCCTATCAAGCTTCCAACTAGGTTTGTCTTTGACCTCAAGTTGGCTCTAAGTTTCAACTGTCAATGAAGGTTTTGTTGTTGTTTTAGGACAGCCAACAGTTCAGGAACTTCTTTCTGATTTGTTACGTTTACATTTGCAATTTAGGTGCTCTAGCATGTAGTTTTAATCACCAAGGGTTAGCACATGCATACCAAAATAAATGTAACACACCTAGAGATCTTTACAGCTGAAAATATAGTAGTTCTACACTCTAACATACATGAAATTGAACACATGTATTTTTGGTCAACATGACCCTGGATAAACCCCCCCGGGGAAAACCAGTTTGGAATATATGTCTATATATGAGGAGAATAGATGGCAGAATACAACAAGTACAAAATATAGATGAACCTGATACAATAGTAGCTTGATCCAAGCTGCAACACTAGTCCAAATGAAGCAAGAGCGCCCTAGGATGGTGCGCCCCCCAGAAATGCTGACAAGACCACTGAAATGGAGCCAGATGCCAACTGGGAGCTCTGATCTAGAAACCCCTCCACAGTACTCTGATACTAATGAGTAGCCTCCCTCTGAAACAGACCTCACTGCAATCTGAGCTCTCTAAGTCCTCCCCATTGATGATGTGCCCTCCTCAGAATCAAATCTCCTTAGTAAATAAATAGGGAACTAAGCCTCCATGAGCCCTCCATGCAAGGAGGCGCCCAAGCTTTCTTGTTCCTCTGCCTAAAACCTCATCCTCTTGCTCTCTCTCAAACTCTTGGCGTGAACAAATGAGTGAATGGCCTCTCCTTGGCCTCTTGCACCCTCCTTTAGGATGCATAGGGAAACCTAAAAGTTGGGTGGATGAGATCATCTCATCTCATCCCTAATCAATGGTTGAGATCACTCAAAAAGAATCTCACTCAAAAACCCACTTTACTTAAGTTTCCATAGTTTCMTCTTTATGTCTATTAATTCACCCACTTTGTGAATTAATTGTCACTTTAGGCTAAAATGACCAAATTTCACTTTTGACTTAAATCTCCTAAGTCAAAGTGAAATTAGACATAAAGTACATAGTACAAGGTACAAAGTATAGATCCAGAGAATCTCAAATAGAGATTGATAGTAAGATAATGCCTTGTCCCCCTTCAACAGTTCAGAGGGAGACAAACATTATTCCAGTTGATCCAAGTTGCTCCAGTTGAGAATCTCAGATAGAGATCGATAGTAAGATAATGCCTTGTCCCCCTTCAATCTCTATCTGAGATCCATAGACTCTCAAATAGAGATTGATAGTAAGATAATGCCTTGTCCCCCTTCAACAGTTCAAAGGGAGACAAACATTATTCCAGTTGATCCAAGTTTCTCCAGTTGATATGTTCAGAGATATTATATTAGGGCATATAAGGTCTGTCTAGGCTCACTCTGCAGGAGGTAGAGAAACATATTATCCCCTCAAACCACATCCCGAGAAATCAAAAGAGATTTTCGAGCTATCCTTCAGTCATGAGCCACTTCATTAATTTTGAGCCTCCTTGTCTTGGAGAAGCAATAGGAGAACAAGTATGGCAAGATACCATAACAAAAGAATACCAGTATATCTTAAAAGAATGATGCTCAAGATATTTTTTAGAGACCAGAAGGGAAGTTTGTGGTAACGTCCAAGTAGATCTATAAGATCAAACACGCAGTTGATGCAAGTGTCAAGAAACACAAAGCAAGATCTATAGCCAAAGGATTCTCACAAACAGAGGGAGTTGTCTATGATGAGACACTTGATCCGGTAAGCTTAATACACTTCCATCTATACTACCATCCATGAGTTGGAAACTATATCAGATGGATGGATTCTTGATGACTTTGGGTTTCAGCAAGAGTATTGTTGATTCAAACCTATATTATTACAGTGTTGGTGACGAGAGCCTGATCTTGATGACTTATTCATAAAGCCTTGTTGGATACAAGTTAGCTTTGAATTTTGATTTCGAGATGAAGGATATGAATATGATGCACTACTTCTTGGACAAGAAGTATGACAGAGGACCGATGAGATTTTCTTGAGTTAAGGAAAATATACAATGGGAATACTAAAAAAGTTCAGTATGACAGAATGCAAAACCACTGTGATGGATTTGAAGAGAAAGAATGATAATGATTCAGATGAGATTGATCCACAACTGATTGGATCATTGATGTATTTGGTTAACACCTGTAATGTCCCCACTTTGGGACATCATCACAGTGCAAAGGTTTATGATGACCAGAGTAGCCAAATGGATGTTATAGCGATTACAAGGGTTATTAAGAGGCATTGTGGGGTCCAACTTGCATTTCTATTCATATTTCATCATTATGAGCCATTCCGCACAGGTTGGCTTTGGTTCCATTGCATTCCGACGATTTCCATGATTTTGACTATTTTGGGCTATAAGTCAATTAAATTCATTGAAGAGATCATTTTGGGCACATTACTTGGAGGAACCTCTCAGTGTAATAGTTCATTGGAATCGAGAGAAGCAACACTACAGGATGGGATGGTGAGAAGTGACTTTCAGTGGCCAGGGAAGCCAGAAGGAGAGATAAGGAGATTTTCTGAGGTAAAAAGGTTAATTAATTAATTAAAGTGATTTAATTAATTAATTAAATATTAATAAAATGAAAGTCACTTTGGAGGGACAAGGTGAGCCAAAAAGTATAAAGGAAAGGCAA
>JZKD02S1888337.1:1376267-1390893 GCA_000966675.3 Picea glauca
TATCTGGCTTTTAGCTAGTGAGCCCAACATTGGGGGTTTTGAGGGTTTTGACTTAACAAACCCTAGAGGACGATTCAATGGTGAAAGATTCCACCTAGCTTGTCCCAAGCTTGGTATCGGAGATGCAATACTCTTCCACACCATTCTAGTTCCAGATCTACTCAGTTGTAGGAGGATTCTACATTAGTTGCAAGGGCAGAGAAAGAGAGGGCGCACCAGCTAGGGTTTCCAACAAGAGGGGTGCACCATCCATTGAGGGAGGATTCGTCCTAGCTGAGGAGAAGTGATTTTGGGAATTCCAAGTATTGTGTTTTCCTTGCAGGTGTCTTAGCATCATTCTTGGTGGTTTTCCAGAGTCTTTCAGTGGAGGATTGATTTGTATTGAGAGTGGGATGATTTTCTCAAGAGGAGGGTGCACCATTATTTGGAGGGTAGCTAGATCTAAAGATCTAGCAGGGAGCACTTGGGTTTTCATTGTCGTGCTCCGATCTATGATTCTAGTGGATTGGTGGAACTGTTGGAGGTCTCTAGGAGAGAGGTCGAGTTATTAGGGTTTCAGCCATCTAGGAGGGCACACCATACATTGGAGGAGGTTCAGATCCATATGGTTTGAGAGGGATCTTGGAGATTCGGGCACCTGGGTTGTTCTTGCCATCACCCGATCGACTGTTTCGAATATTTCTTAGGGTGATTGGAAACATTTGGTAACGGGGCCGAATTATTGATGAGATTCATCTATTCAGCAGGGCGTGGCACCTTCCAGCTTGGGGGTTTAGCATTCTTACATCCCAGATCTACTTGTATTCAGTCTTCATTGTATATCCAGCCTTTGGAGGCTTATTGTAGTCTTCTATTGGAGCATTTTGTATCAGCTCTATTATCTATCTTCTTATCCATCTATTGATCATTCCAGATCGACATCTTCATTGTAGCAGGTTTCTCTATTTCATGAATAAAAGCGGATTTGAGATGTTTTGGCTTGTCTATCATATTGCATATGGTTGAGGTATGTTCCATGGTTATATCTTCTTGTTATTTGTTGCAACATACATATAAACACATCAGTAAACCCTAAGGCCGAAATCAAGAGGCCATTCTACAAGTAACACATGTAAACAAGTAGGTCAGCAAAGTGTTTGACGAAATGCCACAACCAATAAAAGTTTAAAAAGACACCAAAATCGTGATGATCCTGGCATAATGGCTTGGGATCATTACAGTGGTATCAGAGCTTAAATCCTGCCAACGTGAGGGGTCTTTCATAGGGATAAATGAATAGTTGGAAGGAAATGGATAAGATAGCCTTGGAGATGACATGCTTGGAGATAACATATTCCGGCCTTAGTGAGGAAAATAGGGCTCTCATAACCTTTCCTCAGTATGTAGCCTTTAGAAAGCCTGATTGGAGCAAATGATTTATTTTACATGGGATCATCATAGCAGATAAAAAGAAAAAAGAAGCAGCTAGATGGTGGGAAGAACAGAGAAACCCCACACCCATTAGGAGCACGCAACCTTGCTACAGTTGCAAGGGGTCATGGGAACCAGATCATAGGTGCAGGGGTAAGGACTAGGAGTACATTGTTGAGGCACACTATGACAGTGATGATGAGATGTGTGAGGATGGAGTGATAGATGATTATTTGGGACAGTCTGATGATGATAGTGACTCTTGCACAGAGGCTAGTGATAGTGACTCTTGTACAGAGGATGATGCTACTAGCACACTTGAGGAGGATGGTGACCCTTGTATAGTGAATAGGCAGCTGGATGGACAGGACGATAGCGCCAGTGTCTCAGCAGACATATCACATACCATTGATGACCTTACGCCTCAGCAGAGTGGTGACACTAGTGAGGATTCACACGTGTTAGCACCTAGAGATGATAAGCTTCCTATGATGGTCGTGCCACATATGTCATCCTTTCAGACACACTTGATAGCCACATCACATGAGGAGGTCAGTGACATGTCATATGTGATTGAGGAGGCGTGTGTCAAGGATGGAAACCATAGACATGTAGATCAACCGATCGAGGAGGAGATACAGGGACTACAGAAAATTGACCCTACACATACAGATCAACATGAGGAGATTGAGTCACAACTTTTAGAGACTCCATTAGTTGAGAAGATTGTGGAGATTGAAAGGTTGATGGAGCACTTACTTCCATGATCGACCTGCAGTGAGGAGGATGCACTCTTTATTGGTTAGGGTGACCATAGCACGTGTCTGGATACACCTATATGGGATCCAGGCATAGATGATAGTAGCAGGGTGAGTGCATAGGAGGATACAGCTGCTCATACATGATATAGTGTGATGCGGAGGGAGATAGCACCTACTGATGGGGTGCAGTGGCAGACAGGAGGACCCAAAAACACAACAGACAGTGGGCAGTTCAGCATGCTATCTTATGTAGAGAGTGTTTTTGGGGACTCCAGAGTTGACATTAGCAGGAGTGACAACAGCAGTGAGGGATATGAGGTGGCACCTCAGCATGACCATGATCAGGAGCCACGCCACTTAACAACACAGTTGAGAGTCAGTGAGGCTATGATCATGGAAACCACCAGGCGCAGTGATGACATGCATGCGTTGATGGCAGATTTTTGCTGGAGAGTGTCAGTGGCACATGGTAGTTCAGATGAGGGAATTACCATGGATGATTTCCATACTCTCAAGGAGAGAGTATCTGTGATGAGGATCGACTACCAACAGTTGTTGACTGATAGGGACTACTTATTGAGGATTGGTGAGATGTATCATGAGGCTCTGAGGGAGCAGGAGTTGGAGGTAGACAAACTTACTCAGGAGTTGGAGAGCACTCGAGGATTCTTGAGAGGCACACAGACTGCCCTTCAAGAATTAGAGTCTAGGTCAGATGAGTCTCTTGAGGAGATCCGTCAGAGATCCACTTCATCTGTCTTAGTGGACACTCAAATGTGTTAGTCAGTCACGTTGATAAAGGATGTTGGTGATCTATCATAGGAGCACCAGTTGATGGAGGACACTTTCATTTGTGTTCCGAGAACGGTTGACCTCCATGTAGAGGTTGATCCATCAGTATGCCCAGGATCTATGATGCAGCATGAGTTTACGGGAGACGACATGAGTATGCCAGAGCATACAGTGATTAGTGATAGCTCATAGGACTTGCCAAGATGTATGGTGGGATTCGGAGGGGTGTACTGCCTTGCAGAGAGGAGACACACTTAGGGGAGCATGCAGAGGCCACTCCTTTGCAGCAGCATATGGTTATGAGATATCACCTTCACCGTTTCAGCAGTTGCGTGGGTGATAGATGGAGATTGGTTTACCAACAGTTGGGGGAGTTACTTCTGGTTGTACTTGATGATTGGGGTTTGGTGAGGGCTACAGGCAAGCAGTCATCAGGGGTAGAGGTAGACTTTCTCTTGGTCGATTCCTTGGGATTGACCAAGGCAGGTGGTATTTTTCAGCCCTACAGTCAGCTATAGATGTCGTTGTTACCTTTTACCGACACTTTTATCATGGACAACAACATGAGAAGAGATAGACAGTGGGAGAGGGCATGGGGAGTGCCTAGGCCGAGGCCACTTGACATGAGTATCTTTACAGCATCCAGCCGGATAGAGAGGGATCGTCATAGGTAGCTAGTTGAGACTTGGTGTGTAATAGAGAGCATCATGGGATAGGTGATAGCATATGAGCACATAGGGCTTCTGACAGTGATCAGTCTCACACAGGAGCAGATAGAGGAGATTGGAAGTGATAAACTTCCAAGTTTGCCATGGGATCCGGGAGTCTGTTTTGTTAGCAGGATGTTCATGTTGATCCAAGTTGTGTGAGAGAGCCACACACTCCACCGTGGTTTGGTTTGGAGTGGGCCTGCAGGTACTTGTCCTATGCGGCGAGACCTTTCCTTCCGCTTGATCATCATGATAGGGCATGGAGATGTTTGGACATGTACTTCTTCTACAGAGGTGTCTTCACTGATACAGTTTCTGGACAACAGGTCCAATGGTCATAGGTATCTCAGTTGGAGGACCTAGGAGAGGAGGATTCAAGATGTATGCAGAGGGCATGCAGTCGTGGTCAGAGTAGTGCAGGGCCAGCAGGGTGATCTTCGACAGAGGTTAGCATGGGACCCAGGGATTGCAGGATTGAGCATTTCACTGACTGACAGGAGAGAGTCGACCATTGCAGGGGAACGTTATTCTAACTTTCCATTGAGCTTCAATTGAAAGGAGCGCATCACTTGCGGGTGTCTCACGGAGGTCTTGCAACACCTCATTCGGGAATCAACATGAGCAGTTGTTGGAGGTCGTATGGATCTCGATAGAGACTTGGAGGATGGATTCATTCCGAGGTGAGGCCATGTGTCATATGCAGGAGACTCTCGGAGTTGGTATATTTCAGGGTTATACTTCCCAGGGGCTAGCAGTTCATGACTTGACATGGGACCTAGGAGGCAGAGTGTATGAGTGTTCATCCTTGGATGGGTTCTATTGTGTATCCCACAGGTGGACATGGGATCCTGGTATTTTATTTGAGTGGATTTGGTTATTTCTTGGGGACAAGCAATTTTCTAGCAGGGAGGACTGTAATGTCCCCACTTTGGGACATCATCAGAATGCAGAGGTTTATGATGACCAGAGTAGCCAGATGGATGTTATAGCGAGAACATGGGTTATTGAGAGGCATTGTGGCGTCCAGCTTGCATTCCTCATCATATTTCATCATTATGAGCCATTCCGCACAGGTTGGCTTTGGTTCCGTTGCATTCCGACGATTTCCATGATTTTGACTATTTTGGGCTATCAGTCAATTAAATTCACTAAAGAGGTCATTTTGGGCACATTACTTGGAGGAACATCTCAGTGTAATAGCTCATTGGAATCGGGAGAAGCAACACTACAGGATGGGATGGTGAGAAGTGACNGAAAGTCACTTTGGAGGGACAAGGTGAGCCAAAAAGTATAAAGGAAAGGCAAGGGCCTCTACTCATTCATTCATGTATGATCATCTTTTGATATCTGACTTTTAGCTAGTGAGCCCAACATTGGGGGTTTTGAGGGTTTTCACTTAACAAAACCTAGAGGACGATTTGTTCGTGAAAGATTCCACGTAGCTTGTCCCAAGCTTGGTCTCGGAGATGCAATACTCTCCCACACCATTCTAGTTCCAGATCTACTCAATTGCGGGAGGATTCTACATCAGTTGCAGGGGCAGAGAAAGAGAGGGCACACCAACTAGGGTTTCCAGCAAGAGGGGCACACCATCCATTGAGGGAGGATTCGTCCTAGCTGAGGAGAAGTGATTTTGGGAATTCCAAGTATTGGGTTTTCTTTGCAGGTGTCTTAGCATCATTCTTGGTGGTTTTCCGGAGTGTTTCAGTTGAGGATTGATTTGTATTGAGAGTGGGAAAATCATCCCAAGCGGAGGGCGCACCATTATTTGGAGGGTAGCTAGATCTAAAGATCTAGCAGGTATTTGGCCTAGTTGAGCACTTGGGTTTTCATTGTCGTGCCCCGATCTATCATTCTAGTGAATTGGTGGAACTGTTGGAGGTCTCTAGGAGAGAGGCAAAGTTATTAGGGTTTCAGCCATCTAGGAGGGCGCGCCATACATTGGAGGAGGTTCAGATCCATATGGTTTGAGAGGGATCTTGGAGATTCGGGCACCTGGGTTGTTCTTGCCATCACCCGATCTACTGTTTCACATCTTTCTTGGGGTGATTGGACACATTTGGCAGCGAGGTTGAATTGTTGAGGAGCTTCAACTATTCAACAGGGCATGGCACCTTCCATCTTGGGGGTTTAACATTCTTACAACCCAGATCTACTTGTATTCAGTCTGCATTGTATATCCAGCCTTTGGAGGCTTATTGTAGTTTTCTATTGGAGCATTTTATAGCAGCTCTATTATCTATCTTCTTAGCCATCTATTGAGCATTCCAGATCAGCATCTTCATTGTAGTAGGTTTCTCTATTTCATGAATAAAAGCAGATTTGAGATGTTTTGGCTTGTCTATCATATTGCATATGGTTGAGGTATGTTCCATGGTTATATCTTCTTGTTATTTTTTGCAACATACATATAAACACATCAGTAAACCCTAAGGCCAAAATCAAGAGGCCATTCTGCAAGTAACACATGTAAACAAGTAGGTCAGCGAAGTGTTTGATGAAATGCCACAACCAATAAAAGTTTAAAAAGACACCAAAACCATGATGATAATTACAACACCAGATTAAATTCATGTTATACAGTGAATGTACTTAGTCAATCCATGAGTTAGTCGAGACAGACTCACTGGATAGCAATAACGCATGTATTGAGATGTATATGAGGCACAGTTGGATATGGCCTGAGATATGCCTCCAGTGTGAACTTGAGTTTGCAGGATATGCTGATACAGATTGAGCAAAGACTATAGTGGATCGGAAGAGCACATCCGGTTGTTGTCTTACCGTGAAGTTTGCCATGATTTCCTGGTGCAGCAGGAAACAAGACTATGTGGCCTTGAGTACCACATAAACAGAGTATATAGCATCGAATCTGAGAAGCCACATGGCTTCACAAGCTTTTAACAGACTTGCCCATGAGATGGACCCTATGATGATAACCAAGAGTCGTGTGTAAAGCTCTTTGAGAACCCAATGTTTCCTGATGGATCGAAACACGATGAGATGAAATATCTTTATATCAAAGATATGATGCAGAGGAAAATAGTACACATGAAGTACTTTCCTACACATGAACAGATTGAAAACATCTTCACCAAATTAACTTGGTGAAGAATGCCTCCCTAGTTGAGATGGAGTGTTGATGACTCCAGCCAAGAAAAAGTTCAAAGTACATCTGTGTGAGACTTGGCATGATGAATAATGCCTCCCTAGCTGAGAGGGAGTGTTGATGATTGCAGCTACATGAGACATTCTCCAGCTTACAAACCTGAGAGAAAGCCCCTGAGAGGGTGTTAACCCCTAGATTTTCACCTTTGAAAGTCTTGAGGGTTAAGAGCCAGCATGCAACACTTTGGTTGGCATACTGATATTTTCCTAGGGTTTTAGCACTTATGTTGAGCAGGAAGATGGTTCACACACAAGGCAGGGACATGATTAGTACAGGGTTACTTAGTTCAAGAGTCACAATCTACTTGGTTTCCATGCGTTTGTGAGAGAGAGATGTATACAGGTGTTGCTACTTTTTAAGAGGCACGGTTTGAGTGGGTCTCCTAACAGTTTGGGGCAGTTAAGAGCATATAGTACGAGTCCTTGCAGGATTCTAGGCTCGATGACATTTTTCCAGGCAACATGCAAGAACTTGCTATTTTTGGCAGGCTGTGGTTCAAGCCCCAGATTCAAATTCCGAGAGTGCAGTATTGATCCTTGAGGCATCCTGAGGTCTTGGGACCTTTTTCCGGATGATGTCACCCAAATTTTTATTTTTAGTAGGTTGAGCACCAAGGCTTGCATGTCGGGTCTGACTGCATATTCGGATCCCTTGCAGGAAGATGAGATCAATGAGTATAAAGTCAAGGGCATTCGAACAACTTTCTATTTTTAGCAATGTCTATTCTTAGCAGCAGACACGTGATGGTGCTCGCTTAGTCATACCGAGCATTTGTGGAAAGTTTGGGTCATTTTCGACAATTTTCAAAATTTTGAGACCGGATGGATATTTTTAGCAGCTGCTATATTTAGCAAGTCCAGTCATCTCCAACAGTGACAAGTGGCAAGATCAAGTTCCAACAGGTGACCGAGTTTTAGTGAGATGTGGCATCTACGTGGCATTATTTGACCAAGGACGCATGGAGTAGAACTTCCATGTAGAAAGTTTAGCCAATTAGATTAACTTTTCTCGCTAATTCTTCTGCACCTGCCATAAAACTACTTTTCATACATTGTCCTTAAAACCCATTCCCCTTTAATTTTATCCTAATCCTAAACCTATATCCCTTTATCCTATCTTATCCTAATCCTAAACCCACTTCCCCTTTCCACTCTACCCTCACTCACCCTTACCCTAACCTATTCATCTAACCCCTTTAATTAATTACCCTTTTTTTCCTAACTCCCTCCTCTCATACATACCACAATTTTTTTCTAACTCATACACACTTTCTAAAACCACCCACTTTCCCACCTTTGTTAAATAATGTAATTAAAGATTCACTTTAATTGATTATTAAAATAAAATAACACTTTCTCTTTTGACCCCCATTTAGATTAGTTAATTCATTTAGGTGTATCATATGTTCCCCATGCTCATACGTACTACCCCTTTCCTTATCCTCCCATGTATGGATACCTTTTCTATGTCCCCCTTTAATATTAATTTATTAAAAGTATGTCCCTCTTAGTTTTTTAATCAATTAATTAAAGTGACCCATTTATCCTCCTTTTAACATGCGTACCTCCCTTTTTAAATACACCCTCACATTTTAATATGATGTATGCTCGTTCCATTTTTTTGAAAAGTGCATGATTATCCCTTTTATGGAGTGCGTATGGTGTATCCACTTCATGTTATCTCACGTGCCCATTCATTGTCCTATCCTCCACCTCATCCGCTCACATCCGTCACTGCAACCATATTTCATGCACGCCTATCTTACCTTACGCATCTACTATCACATATGTATGCCTACGCTATTTCCACTCAACTCCATGCATCCATTCCCTTCTCGTCCTCCACGAGTGCTAACTCCACACATGCACTCGCTTACTCCAATACTCTTACACCATCTCTTCCTCCCACGCTTGCACTCATCCATTCATGCACCAAAACTTACACGCTCCCTCACGTCATGCTCTTACCCTCTCCACTCGCCGTCCCACTCATAGTCTCCCATCTATCCATGCGCATTGACTATTCTAATGTGCCAGTCATGTATGCGTAGGAGTTCAATTACTATTTCAACTATTTGTCTATCCCTTCATGCGTATACCTTCCCTTTTATCTCCCATGCGTTCTATGGTTTCTTCCTTTGAGATATGCATCCTTCACAAGCTATATATTGGATGTTCTACATGAGGTTTTGGTTGGTTCTTGCAGTAGCAACATAGTGTCTCTTTCATTCTCTTCTCTCTTTCTCTAGTCTAGTGGCTCATCTTTGAGAAAAGTAGTCATTGTATCGGTTGTAGGCTTGTCAAATATGGTGCAACTAGCTCTCTTGGAAGCTTTATCAATAAAGAAGTGTGTGTTTTCCATTCAAACCTCTTTTCTTGGCGATATTATGGTAAATTTGTAATCTGATATGTCATTTTCTGAACTGTTTATTATGGTTAATTTCGATCATTTTGAATAGTTTTCATCTTCTTTCTAGTCTATCTTCATTGTACTAACCCTGTAGGTTCCCTCCAAACGTATAGGATCAAATTTCTCATTGTTTTGGACCGCTTTCGCACGTTGTCCAAGACAAAACAGCTTGCTGATTTTTAGTTTTAACGTAGAAAATCAGACCTTAAATCAGCCAGCAAGGTGCTTCATTGTGCCTAGGGACTCCCCCTAGAGGCTAGCAAGCACTAGCCCAAACAGAGAGGGGTTTAGCTCGTGACATTTGGGGCTATTTCTCCTATAATTAGCCAAGTTTTTACCGCTGTCATAATTGGTTTATCAACTCAGATTGGAGCGTAAAAAATTCTGCTAACAGAGGGGTGTGTGGTTCCCATCTGAGATAGAGCTGGAACGTAGAGATGGCCTCCTCCTTATAGAGAGTTGAGAAGAACTCCAGATGATTCTCTTGTGTAACGTAGTAAGAAAAGAGATCTGCAGAGTTGGACGTGCCTGTGGCTGAGCAAAAGCTGAACATGTGAAATTCTAAAGTGTTGGGTGCATCGTCATGAGAACATAAATGAAGATGATGTGTTAGCCTCCTCTGAGCAGAGATTTGATGAGAAACTTCAGATAACTCTCCTGTGTAATGCAATGGGAAAGAAGATATGTTGAGTGGACGTGCCTGTGGATGAGCACAGGTGAAAGTGATCCTAGTCGTTGAGCACTATAAGTGGTTCTTCTGTGTAATGCAGTGAGCCAAAGATATGGACATCCATATGGATGTGCCCCTAGTGGATGAGCACTAGTGGGTGTATGAGATCCCTTGCTATATTGTTCAAGAGTCAGACTTGCCTGTAACCCTAATTGTAATGTAAAGGGTACAAGTCGGCCCCACCTTAATGTAATTGTTAGTTAATGTAAAAGATAATTAATCTGGTCAATATTAATTATATTATGAGATAGAGAGGTCGGCCCTGTTGTGCCAATAGACACTTCTATTGATAGGTTCAATTTAGTATAAGTAAAGGTAAATTCCCCATTGAGGAAATATATCTTTTGTGTGAGTCTGGAAATTTCAGCAAGTACATCTACTTGGGAAAAGTGTGCACCTCTCTTGGGCGCTAGTCTTCTAGGGTTTGCAAGCACCCTCTTGTGTGCTAGGTCTTCTTGGTGGTGAAGGTCTTTGTCTTGAAGAATATAGCAAAGGATTTGGCTGGTTTTTCTTCCCTTGTTGAGAAGGGTTTCCCAGGATACTTCTTGTGTTCTTGTGCATGGTGTTTCTTCTTGTGATCTTGGTTGCTGCAATATTATTGGTTATGATTAAGTTAAATGCTAAAATGGAATGAACTTCATGTTTAACCTTGACTACTGAAAAATCAACATTGAGTACCTACATGAAGGTTGCCTTGTGTTCCATGGGGGTCTTGCCACTGCCCTTTGGTCTATCGTATTTGTCTCCCAACATCCTCTTTGCCTCATGCTTTGACCACATATATTTTCAAGCTATGTTTCAACTATGAGCCACATCATTGATACTAGGCCTTCTTGTCATGGAGAATCAACAGGTCAACAGGTTTGGCAAGATGTCATGACCGAAGAGTATCAGTCCATCATGAAGAATGATGTGTGGGATATTGTTCTGAGACCAAAAGGGAAGTCTGTAGTGACTTCCAAGTGGATCTATAAGATCAAACATGCAGTTGATGGAATTGTCAAGAAGTACAAAGCGAGATTTTTCGCTAGAGGATTCTCTCAGGTGGAGGGAATAGATTATGAGGAGACATTTGCTCATGTTGCCCGATACACTTCCATCCATACGATTATTTCCCTTGCTGCATCCATGTGTTGGAGATTACATTAGATGGATGTGAAGACAACCTTTCTCAATGGAGAAATTGAGGAAGAAGTTTACATAGAGCAGCCAGATGGATTCGTGATACATGAGAAGGAGTCTCATGTGTGCAGGTTGAAGAAAGCCTTGTATGGACTAAAGCAGACACCTTGTGCATGGTATGAGAAGATTGATGGATACTTGATGAGTTTGGGCTTCAGCAAGAGTGTTGTTGATCCCAACCTATACTACAACATTGTTGGTGATGAGTGCCTGATTTTGGTCCTATATGTTGATGACTTATTCCTCACCGGTTCAGAAAGCCTTATTGTTGAATACAAGCGTGCATTGGCTTCTAAATTCGAGATGAAGGACCTTGGTATGATGCACTACTTCTTGGGACGAGAAGTTTGGCAGATGACTGATGAGATTCTCCCGAGTCAGGGGAAATACACAGTTGAGATATTCAAGAAATCCGGGATGACAGATTGCAAGCCCATGGCTACTCCGATGGTGATGAATCTAAAGAAACTGAGCGAGACTTCTTCTGATTCAGGCGATATTGATCCACATCTTTACAGACACCTAATTGGATCATTGATGTATCTGGTTAACACCAAACTTGATATATGCTATGCAGTGAGTGTACTCAGTCAGTTTATGAGTCAACCGAGACAAACACACTAGATAGCAGCAAAGCATGTTTTTGAGATATTTACGAGGCACAGTTGGTTATGGACTGAGATATGCCTCCGATGTAGACATGAGATTGTAGGGATATGTCGATGCAGATTGGGTAGGGAGCGTAGTGGACTGGAAGAGGACCGGAAGAGCACCTCCGGTTGTTGTTTCACTTTGGGATTTGCCATGGTTTCCTGGTGCAGCAAGAAATAGACTTATGTTTCTTTGAGTACCACGGAAGCAAAGTACATTGCATTATGTGTGGTAATCCGTGAAGCATTGTGGCTTCGCAAGCTCCTTGCAGACTTATTTGGACATGAGATGGATTCCACCGTTATCCATTGCAATAACTAGAGTTGTGTCAAGCTCTTAGAGAATCCTATGTTTCACGATAAATCGAAACACATCGAGATCAAATACCATTATATCATAGATATGGTGCAGAGGAAAGCAGTACATGTGCAGTACCTTTCTACACACAAGAAAGTTGTAGATGACTTCACCAAACCGCTTGCCAAGACGAAGTTCGAGTACTTCCGTGAGAGACTTGGCCTGGTGGAGAATGCCTCCCTAGCTGAGAGGGAGTGTTGATGATTGCAACTTCATGAGACATCCTCCAGATCATACTCCTCTGGACTGAGTTGAGATGATCTGAGAGAACGCTTATGTGATAGGTGAGTCATACTCCTTTGTACTAAGTTGAGATGACTTGTGTTGGTCTCTTGTCGTTCTCATCTGGACTGAGTTGAGATGACTCGAGATGGTCTCCTGTCACACTCCTATCGACTTAGTTGAGACGACTTGAGATGGCTCTCCAGTTCGTACTCCTATGGATTTAGTTGAGTTGATTTGTTTGAGTGTGACGTCCCTTGTGATTGAGCACATGTGGACTTGTCCCTAGTGGCAGAGCACTAGAGGATGTGTGTGAGACCCCTTGCTATATTATCAAAGCGTAAGACTATTGTAAAACCCTAATTTGTATTGTGAAGGGTACAAGTCGGCCCTACTGTGTAAAGACAATTAATATTATGTAAAAGATTAATTGTATTATTGAGTTGTACAAGCCGACCCTATTGTGCCATTAGACATGTCTATTCATTGATTTAGGTCATGTATATATTAGGGAGATACATCCCCATTGAGGATCATATCTCATTCTCTCACAATGCATACTTGGAGAGCTGAAATTTAGTGCACACTCTTTTCTATGCGCTATCCTTCTTGGTCATAGAGCACCCTATTGTGTGCGCTAGGTTTTTATGTGGAGAGGGTTCTTTTCTTGGCAATATAGTAAAGGGTTGTTAGGTTTTTCCCTTGTTTGAGAAGGGTTTTCCCAGGATAACTTCTTGTGTCTTGTGCATGGTTATTCTTCTTGTGATCTTGGTTTACTACAGCTATTGTGTTGTTGCATTGTTTATGGTTCAAGTTCATGCTAAATTGAAAAGAAACTACATGTGCTTGAGTAACTATTAAAAATTCAACAATATCGTGTTCCACGTGTCTTGCCTCAAGAAGGCCATGGGACAATTCATTAGCACATCAGAGGAGCTTCCCCCATTGGATAAGGAGGGATAGTTGGAGTTGGTTCCAGAGGAGGTACTGGAGTTATGAGAGTGGAAACTGAGGAGCAGGGTCATCAAAGAGTGTTTGATCAGATGGAGAGGGATTCCAGTAGAGATGGAGATGAAGATGGTGCGCCCTCTTCTCTTGGGTTTATTCACCTTTCGCTATAAATCAAAGCATCCTCCCATTGTAAAGCTAGTTGGAGCTTGGGTTGTATTGCTTGTTGTTGTAAATTGTACTATTTTTATCATTTGAATAAAAGGCTTTGGAGGCTACTACATGGTGTAAAGCAAATGTGTGTGGATCATCTATGTTCATTGTGTATATGAGGTATATGCTTTCTTATTAAATTCTTGCAATTTGCTTATTAAATATTGGCCTTGAAAGGGGAGCTATCTTCCAATAGCATAGAAATAGAAAGCTTGTTTGCTTCTTATTTCTATTGATTCATGTATGTTAGATAGTTTTGATTGCATGCTTACTTAGCTTAATTTTCATGCTTTCATGCTTCTAAATTGTATGACATCAATGCTTTTAACCCCTTTGCAAGAAGTTTAAAGTTGTGCAGGATATTTAACTTGAAGGAGAGGTTGAGCTAGCTTGCTTCCCCCTCATTCTTCAAGATTGTGGTGAATGACATAGTCCCTCCATTTTCCATCAAAGCAAGAGACTCCATTGCCCAAGGCTTTTCAAGGAATCAAGCAATTCTACTCTATTTTTCTCTTTAAATTCTCTATCTTCTTGGTTACTTATTCTAACTGCATACAAAGTAAAGGATTGTTGGTTTAAAGGTTGAATCTCTTTATTACTTTGTATACTTTAAAAACAAGTAGTTTAGATCTCATTTTGTAAAGAAATATTTGCTTAGATCTAACTTGCTAGTTACTATTTTTAGGTTCTCTCTCTTTGTTGAAAATTTAAAGCTAAAGGTAGTTTCTTTCTTAAGAGTTTAATCTCCAAATTTGAGCATCCTTATTGTCATTACTTTGTGTTTTAGGACGGTGAAGAATATCATTAAGAAAAAGGCTCTTTCTTAACTAGTTTAGACTCCATTTTTGCTAGTTTATCATAAGAATTTACTTAGAAATTTTTGGGCTTTATCTACTAATAACCAAAGACACTCTTAAAGTGTTTTTGGCCATCTTTTTTTTCTTTTTGTTTTTTGTTTTGTGCAGGTCGATGCGAAAATAAGAGGATACTCTGCCAAAAAGTTGAAGATTTAAAGCTTCTAAGACCCCCGAAGTGGCCCTATACCTTTGAAAGTTATTGTAAAGTGAAATTT
>JZKD02S1888338.1:9865-30938 GCA_000966675.3 Picea glauca
TATATATATATATATATATATATATGGAAGAATGTCTTCTTGATGTTTTCCAAACATCAACACTCCCTCTCAACGAGGGAGACATTCTTCATCATTCCAATATTGTCTCTGAAGTATACAAACTTTTCCCTAGAATCATGACACTTGTCTATCAGTCTTGGGAGATTTCTCTCTCCCACCTGAATCGAGGGGAAACTCCCTCCACATATCTCCCTTTGATCCAATCGACTCTCTCTAATATCAGGCCCACTCTGGGTCTGTATGTGATAACATATAACATCTTGAGTCTTTATCACTCCTAGTCAAATCAACATGACTTAGGAGAAATACTACACTAGGGTCGTTCACCACAGGTACACCCCTGTGAGTGAATTCCATCCTGATGCTAACTGACACGTGGAAAGCACCTAAAGCACCTCAAGTCCATATTATTCCTTGTCATGATCAAAGAATGACTATGCCTGGGCCCATTTACCACAAGTACACCTTTCTGACAAATGTATCCTATCTCCCTTGGTCTGCAACCCAATCTAGGAGAAGGCCTGCTCGATGCTTACTCAGGACATTCACTACAGGTACACCCCTGTGGGTGAAATTCTGGCCGATGTTTCCACACATTGGAGGAACACTATCACATCGAGTCTTCTATTGTTTGAATACTATGCTTGGGCCATTCACCACTGGTCAAATCAACATGACCAATCGTGGGAGAATATCTATCTGATGTTGAACATCAACGCTCCCTCTTAGCTAGGGAGGTATCTTTCCATGATGTATTCATCTAGTATTCCACTAAATACTCTATAATCAAATAGTAACACACAACTACTACCATGCCATTGGTAGCTTGAATCATCCATCACAGTCTCTGTTATCAAGCAACACACAACTACTCCAAGTGATTTGGTAGTCTCCATGACAATCAACTAGTACCATACAACTACTACAATGCCATCCAATAGAACATGACTGTGTCAATCCATAGTAGTCCACACCTACTATCCATTGGTACACTACCACTACTAGTATAACACAATTACATTCCAGTGACACACAGTCACTGCCAGTGGTACACAACCATTGCAGTAGCACACAACTACTATCCATAGACACACAGTCTTCACTAGTGGTACACAATCACTGTAGTAGTACATAGATATTGTCCAGAGACACATAGTATCCGCCAGTGGTACACAACCACTATAGTAGCACATAGACTATCCAAAATGAAAGAATACTAACACTCCCTCTCAACCAAAGGAGAAATATCCACAAGCCCCAACTTGTCCCTAAGGTATACAAACTTCCCTTTGGACAAGGGATTCGTCAGAATATTTGCTGTCTGCTCATCGATGGCGATGTAGTATAGATTCACTGCTCTAGTACCATGTCACAGATGTAGTTGATATCCACAATACTTGAGCTAGCTCATCCTACAAGGGGTGGCCAATTCCTTGGGGTTGATCAAGCTAAGTCATCTTGGACCATATTTGACATATAGAGGTTTCCTCATGAAACCAATGTCTAAGACATATCGAGGTTCCCTAATGGAATCAATGTATCACAAGACATATCGAGGTTTCCTTGTGAAACTGATGTCTTGTTTCCTTAACCAATGTCTTGGTTCCTTCATTTGACCATATGAGGCACGTCATGATGAAATCTTCATTCCCCCCTACTAGTCCACATAGGACCCTCTGGGGAGAATGTCTCATGATGCAGCCTCAAATATCTCTAGGACACATCGAGGTTCCCTCATGGAACCAATGTCCCCCAAGACATATTGAGGTTTCTTTGTGAAACCAATGTCTTGGTTCCTTCATCTGATCAGTTGAGGCATGTCAAGATGAAGTCTACATTTCCCCCTACTAGTCCACACAAGACCCTCCGGGGAGAATGTCTCATGATGCTGCCTCAAACATCAACACATTGACACAAGCTTCATGTGATATTTATTAAGAGGGTTTGTCACTGCTTCTCATGTCCATCTTCATCACTCCTCACCAAATACTCATGTTGATATAGAACACCAACAACACCCATGCCATGGATTGACACTTACACTTAAATTTAAATAGTTGTGCGGTATTTTCATCCATGCATGGATTTAAACACCAACCAATACAAATGTCATTCTTCATTCCTCATCTCAAAGAGATCCATCCCACAATGGCTTGGTGATCTTAACTTGTGATCTTATTCCTATTCATTGTTCACATGGATAAATCTCAAAATCCTGTTGTGTTCTCCACTCATGAGCACTGGTATCAATCCATAGTCTCGTCTGTCACAACAAACAAAAGTGTGGAGAATGAAACTATTGTATGTTTACGACCATCTCATGCACAAATTCAACACTAAGATAACACAGACTAAGGTGGATTCCCTGCAAACAATCCCTGGTCACCTGGCAAGTTATTGAGACACAACTGGAGAGTGACATACCACTCACTCATTCAAAACCATGGGCCTCAAATCCAAATCGGGGATATGGCTGCTATCATAATTTGGAAACATATCTAACATTATATTCAAAATTTTGGACTCGGGCATCTTTCTAGAGAGAGAAGGATTCAAAGACGACAGAATGAATGACGTCCCCGTGAGTTGGAAAGGGAAATACCAGGAGGGTGCTGCCTTTAACTCCTTCCTTTGCAACATAAAGCTCATAGGAACCCATTACTTTAACAAAGGATGCATGGCACAGGTTGGGCCTGTAAATCCCACTTAGGACTACGATTCTTCCCGAGACTTTTTTGGGTCACAAATCACACACCTCCTCCATGCCGACAATATCCACAAGAAGCTCACCATGCTCTCTCCTAATGAGCATGGGGATCCTACTTAAATTGTAGCATGAATCCTTCCACAATGACTTCCTCAAGCATAAATGGATGGATCTCCTTCTCCCACAACATGCCCTTCACCATGGCACATTCCAAAGGTAAATGGTCTTGCTAAACGGTGACAACGGACATGACTTCCACTGCGCCAAATTTCCACATAGATGGAAAAACACATGACTATAAACAAATAGCATCAATCACTTACAAATACTTTACTCTTTTGCACTAATCTACATCTACAACAGATCACTCTCACATTTCTCTCATCATAATCCTGGGCCCTCCTGTAAGGGAGTCAAGCCCAGTCCTGCTCTGATACCATGCTGATTTTTCTATATGAGATAATATAAGATGATATATGATTGATATATTATTACAATGATGAGTGTTCCATATATAGAGAACATATGGTGACCATCCATGAAAGGATGCGTCCCTTGGATAATAAACAACTACTTATATATATATATATATATATATATATATATATATATATATATATATATATGAGAATGTCCTATTTATGTAGTCCAAACATCAACACTGCAAAGATAAGTAAATACGCCCTCCAAGGGTCTCAAATCAAACATATCATGCAAAGTAAAATCATCTTCAATAAAAGAGCCATCTAAACTTGTGCATCAAATATACCTTTTCAAATTAAAAGAGTGCTCAAAGACCTTATGAAATTTTCCAAATTTAGATATGGGAGGGGTGTCATAATTCCCTATTGGGTGAACCAATTCCTAAAGTAGGGGAAGTTCCCAAGGACAATCCTTTCTAAGTTATGTAGTGGGTGTGAAGTGGATGTGGTTAGACTTCTAGGTATGGGGTTTCATGACATACAAAGGCTCATATTGTCTCATTTATGGGTGCCTTTGTAGAGGGTGTGCTTCCCTTCGTCCGTGATGCAACGCTTTTCCAAGCCCATTTACCATTAATTTATTAGAGTGTTTCCAGGTTGTAGACGTATGTGGCACTAAACTAAGCAATAAAAATAAACCCCAAAAAAGTTCTACCTTGGTTACAATGCTTCCCCAAGTTGAAGAAAGTGTGGGGCACTAAAATAAGCAATAAAAACAAATCCCACACCGCTCTACCTTGGTTGGCATGATTTAATTAGTTTATTCTTTAGGGGCCCTTTAACATTTTTTTTTTCCGAGAAACATTTCATTGTCCTCGGGATCCCTTAGTGAGCATCTAGAAGGTTTATGATTGGATTTTATCTTTTTCTAGCTACAAGTCTCTGGGCCTTCAACCCATTCTTCCCATGAAATGAGGTACATGCCCTTCTTGGGTCAATGAGCCTAATGACCTAAAAGATGGGGACAAAAAAGAGAAGAAGTAATGGAAAGTGGTAAGTATGAGTGGGGACAGTATGATATCCCTTCAAATAAGACTCCTAGTTACAACCCTTTCCCCATGGGTGGCCACTTACTAGGAAATCATGAAACTCACCAAGGTGAAATAAGACAAAAACCATAATTTCCAAGCAAAGAGTTCCATAATCAAGAGAAGTTTTAATGCAACATATTCAAATGCCCCAAGTATTAAAGTGACACTTACCATGGTACCTCACTTTTTACCTCTTTAAGAAAGATCCACCGTCTTTCGGAAGAAAGTTGGTGTGGTGAATGCTATAATGACGAATGGAGAAGTATGGTGGTGATGAGAGGCTCCATCTGTGTAAGTGGACAATGTTAGTCAATCCATCTCTTGGTACTCTATGTCTGCAACCTAAGGGCCTCGAGACATAATCTCCTTAGTTATCCCTAGGAATGGGGGATAACACAATGGACTTCTTCTTTGGCATTCCTAGTCTTTGCTTTCAATTCCTTGTCGACCCTGCATATGTCTCTCCTTAGGCTCTCACAACATACAATTCTCCATTTGGTGTCGTAGTCAACCCCTATGTCACTGGTCAAATTGTGAAATGGAAAGCATGAAAGGAAAATTGAAGTTCCATCAATAGGAGCTAGCATTCTTGTGCAAATCCAATGCTCATTTGGATAAATCACTTCAAGAATAGAGTGAAAAGGGATAAGGAGTTAGTTATTGTCTTGAGGAAGGTCAATAGGAATTCTAAGAAAATTCATGCCCTCAGTTAGGAAATTCATGAAGTGCAACTTGGACATATCCAACATCAAGCAATGGCACCTTCAATGGGATCTCAGGCCTCTTGTGATGTCAACCAACATATGTGCCACCAACCAACATGAAACAAGAAAGAGGACCCTCAGGCAGAGGTGGATACAACTTTGAAACGCCACTAATCCAGGTTATATGCAATGTAAAATTGTTTTTTTTTTAAGCTCCTATGTTTGGGTCTACTCATGGAAGTTTCTGAAAGAAACAATCATATAGAATATAAGGTTTTTATTCTCTTTAGTTATGCTAAAGATCTCTTTGAACCTTTAGAACATTTTTTAATCTTGGTTGTTTCAACATTGCTGCAACTCATCCTTTATAATACAAAATCACCTGTTTTTGTTAAAAAAAAGAGAGTAAGACTACTTCATATAAACAATTCGGTAAGTAGTAAACCCACTAGTGCTTTTCCATCTAGTTTTGTAAGCCTTGTGAGCCTTTGGCAAGCTTTCTCCCCAATATTTTCAATAGATCCATATAGTTTTCATGATGTTTCCATCTAACTCTATGTTCATGGATTCAACCTGCTCATTTGTTTGTTGATAATAGGATTTGTTTTTTGTTTTTGTTTTTTCTCCTTACTTAATATCATTCCTTTAGAGATTTGAACACTTGGCTAAAGAAAGGTATTCCTAGATCACTCCTGAGCTCTTTTGGAGTTCCATATGAAAACCATGTTGTATAAAATGATGTATTTTTTTGTAGAAGCTTTTTTCATGGATCTCACATCAACCCATTTTGTTACATTATTCTATATGCCAAAACATGTTTATATTGTTTCCTGAAAGGAGGTGAAATTGGTCCCACAATGTGTGTCCCACTTCTCAAATTATCTCAATGCTAGAATTGGGTGAATAGTTATAGCATTATTTTTTTGTGTTTTTTCTAGGCATAGGCAAATTCCACCACCTTGAATACAATATATTGCATCTTTGAAATTCGACGATAAATAATATCCACTAAGAAAACTTGTATAAACAAATGTCCACCACAAGGTTCATCATGAAAAACATTCAAAAGTTATATTGTTCATATTTGCAAAAGCACCTCTTGGACATATTGTATACAAGCTATTTATACAAGCCATAGTGAATCCATGGTCACACCAATCATATTCTTGACTTATAATACAATTTGCAATTCTGACAAACCATGGATTTTTAACATTCATGACAAAAAATGGTCTTTGAGAAAACACCTTTTATGGATTTCCTTCGATTTCATTATTTGTTTGTGACAAATAATCCATGGTCCATAAATTTAGAGTTAGATCAACTAAGTCACTAATTGGATCATTTGCACTAGAGAGATAAGTTCCAATTGGAATATTTTTAAGTATGAATGTGCATTGTGGTGACATCTTTTGCACTTCATAGTGATAATTCAATTGTGTTAAGGAATGCACTTATATCTTGTCACACATTTGTAATATTGTGACTTGGGCATGCACTTATGGTCATAGATGTGAATAATTTGGTTTGATGTAGGCACTTGCTTATGGTCCTAGATGCACACAACTTATTTTGAAGTAGGAACGTTGATGTGGCGAGACAACTCAAGCAACCTTTACAATTGAAGGCTAACGATCATATAGGATCATCATATTATTTTTCACAACCCCTTTCTAAAAAATCAGACCATGGTAAGTAGATTCTGTACACTAGAAACTAACCTAACATTATAGATTGTTAACACTAAAAACAACAATAAGATTTTCACTATAAGTACTTTAATTTAAAAACACATTGTTGATGAATAAAACAACAAACACCCTAATTTGACCACTCAAAACATCTATACTTTCTATTAATTCTAGAAAATAAAAATTAAAAATACAACTCCAAACTCAGAATTCTTGAATCTCAAAATGGTGTGTCATGCTTTTCCTTTATAGACTAGGAAGAAGAGGGGTACAATGTATCTAGATCTAGCATGCACAATAATGCGTTAATTGGAAAAAATAAAACCTAACCCTAGTGTGCTTATTTACATGGATAATTGAGATAGAAGAGAAGAGCACCCTCCTAGAGATCTATGCTCTTCACTAAGTTGGAAACTCCTCATGCAGGTTCATCCTTACCTATCTTAGGGATTTGTGCCCTCAATATTTGTACATGCAAACTAAATAAAACAACTAATTTATAACTAAACGACTAATTTAAAAAAGAATCTAGAAATAGAAATAAATTGAAAAAACATATTGCATCCACTTCCTTTCTCTCTCTAACTCCATAGAAACAAGTGCTTCCTCTTAATTGTTGTATGCACTACTAAAAAGGGGCACACTACTGCTATTATATTCATTTCTCTAGTGAAGAAGGACATCCAGTAGCTAGAACATTGTCCGAACTACATAGGTAAACCAACACTCTTATCCTCTCAACCATTGTGAATTAATGTATTGTTAAGATACTATCACATGGGCTATGAAACACTTTGTATTCCTCAAGTTGTAGTATTTTTGTACCTTTCTCTAATTGTAATGGGGTTGGATGTAGTAGTGTTTGTTGATTCAATTCCTTGTTGGTGATAGTTGTAGATGAATTGTAATTGTTGGAAAATTCCATGTTATTCATATCATCGTTGTATAACACTCTTCATTTAATGAATATTTGTGTTGATATTTTTCCCATACCTATTGTGCTAATGTGATTTGAGATTCATTTTTATGATGTTGTTTGATTGCTTAAATATTTTCATTACCACACTCTATTGATTGTGCATGCTATAACAATTAGTTGTTATGGATGCACTATTTTGGCTATGCATACTCTGGGATCAAATTGGTATCATATCATTCATTTTTCATGCAATTTTCTGTTTGTTACACAACTTATGATCAAGTCTTCTTTTCAAACAAGAAAGAAATGGAGGACGAGTTTTAGTCATGTTTGAATACTTGAAGTCAATCTTACTACTCTTATCTCTAAACTCAGGTCTATTGATAGCGAATTATTGAATATTACCCACTTTATATACAATTTTTCCACCTTTGTTACAACATTATAGTCCACCATTTAGCAACAATCCTCAGGGAGAAACTCAATCATACAACCAATCAATGCAAGAGGAGGTTTGTGCCGAATTTGTTTTTTTTTTCAAGTAGAAATTAATGTAGATATTTCACCTTATGATTTTAGATGGATACCTTGTGACTTGATGATTCACTAGGATAGTTAGATTCCTTTTTCAAATTACAACAATTCACAGATAAATACAAAAGTGCATTTGCAAAGCTACACATATATAGAGAAACTTTTCTTTGGTGGAATAATTTATATGAGTGTGGAGTAAATCTTGGATTCCAAAAGTTGCGACTTGGGGCATGTTCAAAGCTTCAATCAAGGATAGATTCTATCAATGTTACTTAAGTTTTGAGTAACTAGTTTGATCTTGGGTTTAGGTATTTTAGTCTTTTGCTTGATCAAAATAGAGTTCTAGCCATAAATTGTCTATGAAAGGAACTTTGTAATGACATATTACTTGAGTAACTAGTTTGGTCTTTGATTTAAGTGTTTTAGTCTTTTGGTTGATCAAAATAGAATTCTAGTTTAATCTCCTTTCTAAATTTAAACTACTTTCTAACGAATATCCATGCATATTGAAAAAAGTATTTAATATGGAAGCGTAAATAATATCTTTAAGCATTTTTAAAAGAGAACCATAAATTGTTTATGAGAGGATTCAAGAATTCTAGAATGAAATACTTTGAAGTTGAATTTTATTCAGAGTTCATCTTGGTCTTTTAAAAGCACAAGTCATTCTTTTAAAGTTAAACAATGTCAGTTGCATTAATTAACCACATTCTTGTTGTTGGTCGTTTATATAGATGATATTCATTATTTCATTTTTTTGAAAGTGTAACCTTATATTTGGTATATTCAAACAATGCACATGTGATGTGGGTGTGGAAGCTCTATGGATGAGTAAGATCAAGTATCACTTAATGTGTGCTCTAAATTTATACATACTTACATATCAACTTTTCATTGTATGTGGCTGTGGACTAGATGGGTTCCCTTTGAACCTCATAGTCGTTCACACACACTTACATATGAAATATTCATTAATGTACATGGGCGTGGGCTAAATGGGCTCCCTTTGGAATTCAAAGTTATTCATCAACCTATCCATATGTGAGATGTATGATTTGGAATCTTTTGTTTGAGTGGAGTAAAGCATAAGATGCTTTCTACTTGCTTATCTTCTACATGGAGAGCCGTCGAATCTGGTGGGACTTCATCCCAATAATAATATCAAGGGGTTATTCAACTTCACCCAATGATCCACACCTTTGATGGTATCATATCTTGAGGTGTATGACATGTGTTGGTAATTAAAAATGACAACATGGATTTAATTCAATCAAAGTTTCTTCTTTCTATAAATAGTCATTGGCTTGAAGGTCGAATGGATAGTTGTGTACACCAATCCTAGTGTGACATGTAGTTAGGTTTTTGGTATCTCACGTTTACCACAAAGAGAATGAAATAGATTTCTAATAGATGAAAAAGATAGATTTATTTCACTAGAAACATTATGATTGGGTTATTTATTAGTATTTATGTTATAACTAACAATTTTCCCAGAAGTCGCAAAGACACACCATAAGAAGAATTATTGTATAAAAACAAACAATTAGAGATTTGAGATTTAATTTTTGTTCAATATTCAATTACACACATTAGCATGCCATACACAGTGCCATGGGGCATATGAGAAAGGGTTGTATTTGAAATTTACCACGAGCAAGATGATCTAAGGTAGAGGCGATCACAAATTTGTGTGCATGTTATGAATGAAGAAACCCACAAATCAATCTATGTGTGTGGCATTCCATTTGAAGAGGCATTGTGTAAAAAGTAATAATTAGGAAAATGAAAGCTAAAATTTGTTAATTTTTCATATGAATACATTGACAAAAGAAGCCGTATGGATTTGAAGAAATGTCACCTACTACCTTATTCAATGCCAATATCTTAACACACCGTAAAAAAAAGGTGGCTAGATCAAGTAATGAAGGATCATGCTTGTTACAAATGTATTTGGCCACCTCTGATAAGATGTATCTTATTAGCCATTTATAAGTCATTGATTACCGTTTTCTTCCTCTGTACATGTATTTCTACTGCATTCATGGCACACACACAATTTGTCTTTAAGAAACTCACGTTACCCACAAATTTTCTTAAGGAAACAAAATAATTCCTTCAGAGAAAGATAAAAAATAATAAATGCACATTAGATGCATGCTCTCGAGTGGAAGTCACAAGATCCATACACTTGTGCAAGCCCTAACTTACCCCCAACTATCTTGACCACATTTTCTTGATATAAATAAGGGGTATTTTGGGAGAAGGATCAATAGTCCTTTCAGAGCAAGGATATGCTAGAGAAATTCTAGGAGGAGTAGCCTTAGATTTTTATTGCTTTCCCCTTTTTAGAGCTCCTTAGTTCTTAATTTATTTATAACTTTTTTTTGGGTCAAAACATATCATAGTTTTCTCGACCATCATAGAGTTGGAGAATATGGGTGGAGTGTAAACATATAATGTAGAAATATCTGAGGTCCTACGAGGCTGCCATCTAAGGTATGTCCTTGAACTTAGTATGGCTCTAAGTCTCAACTGTATGGCTGTCTTCTTTTGTTGTTTTAGGACAACAAACAGTCAGCCCACTTTCTGCTCAATGTTTTAAAGGTTAGGTGCTCTTTTAAGGTGCCCTTGCAAGTGTTTTCTTATCTCAATGTTAGCACATGCAATATAAATTAAAACACATAACACTACCTCTAGATATTGAAATTTAAAATGTTGATCTACACTTCTAAACATGCATAAAATTGACACAGGTATTTTTGGTCAACATGACTCTTGATAAACCCCCCCCAGGGAAAACCGGTTTGGGATATATGTCTATATAATGATGATCAAAGCAAGATATACAACAAGTAATGAAATACAATGGAACCTGTATACATAGCAAGCTCCTCATGAGTCTTGCCACAAGAACCAGAGAGAGAAGTGCCCAAACTATGGTGCAACCTCTTCATTTGTTTCCCTCTACCCTGAACTGAAGCGCCCTAGCTCATCAGTAACCCAATGAAGAAATCCCTCCACAGGAATGTCCTCTCCTGTGCTACCTCTCCACTGAAAATGTTAGAGCTCGAATCCTCCAAGCAGATCTAATACCAGGTAGCTGCCAATACTCTCAACATGTGCGCCCTCCTCCAAGCCGAAATGATCACCATAAATAAATAGAGACTAAAGATGGATATCTCTCACCATGAAAGCATGCACCCTCCCTCTAGCCTCCTCATGCATCAGACCTCATATCAATTTGACAAGTCCTCCTCTCCCAGTGAGCAACTGAAGGATCCAAGTGTGCCCTCCTCTCTTAGGTGCGCCCCTCCTCCATGAAAATGCTCTTGACCAAGAAGAAAATGCTAAGACTCCATGTAAATACTCTCCATGCAAGCTCCAAGCCAACACAAGATCCTCCTCAAGCTCTCAAGGGTTTTTCTCAAACCCTCATGAAGTGCGCCCTCCTTCTCCTCAAGATTTGCACCCCTCTTCTCTTCTCCAAAACTCTCGAGTGAAGAATGAGTCTCAAAAATATCTTTGCGCTCTCTTTGGCCTCCTCATGCCAACCCTAAAATATCAATGGCCTAGATTAGATCTAGACAAATCTAATCAATGGGTGAGATCAACTCCAATAATCTCACTAAGGAAACCCACTTTCCTTAGTTGCTTTATGTCTATTAATTCACTCACATTGTGACTTAATCGCCACTTTATGACTTAAGTGAAATATTTCACTTTTGACTTAAAACTCCTAAGTCAAAGTGAAATTAGAATCATAAAGTAAAGTACAAGGGTAATAGTCTTCCCCCTTTGTTCTTAGAGACTCATAAGCACACGGGGACCACTTTCCAAGGTACCCAAATCTCAACACTCCCTCTTATTGAGGAAAATGCTCATCACCACCAATCTGTCTCTGTAGAGGACATGGTTGCCTCCTGACATATGCTCGGTGAGTATGGTTGTACCCTGATCGCTGAAAGTGCATTGTGTCACAGATCGACTGAATCTGTATGATTTATAAATGGCACTGACTCTCCATCTATCCAATATCACCTAGATCTCGACATCACACTGAAGATATCCACCTTGGTCTCCCACCAAGGATTTCCTCCTACTCTTGGCCTCTCACCAAGAGTCTCTACTCTTGGCATATCACCAAGAGTCTCTTGCTCTTGGTCTCTCTACACGAGTCATCAACTTGGCCTCTCGCCAAGTCACCTCCACCTGAAGTGGATCCATAACCCGATCTGCCCATCTCAGAAGCTATGTGAGGCTCAATCCTCTGTGGTGCCTTGATCCTCCTTCTCATCATATTCTAATGCACTGAAGCTGTAGCACCCACTCTCCATCTGCTCGACTGCTCTGAAACTGTAGCTATACTGGGTAGACCAATCACCCACTATGAAGATGTCTAAGGGCACTGAATCTGATCTCCCTCTGAATCAATGCTGTGCATCAGTCGGTCCTCATCAACTCGGTCTCCCCAACTAATGATGGATGGTGTAATAACAGACAAAGTAGTAATGAATGCACACTCTCACAAACTTCTCCTCGAACTCTATCTCCTGTGTTGTCGCTTCTAACACATCATGCTTCTTCTTCTTCTTGGGACATTGTCCTGCATAGTGACCCATCTCTCTACAAACAAAGCATCTCACTGTGCTCATGTCTCTCCTCTGCCCACTGCTACTGCTGCTCTCTCCTCCCTGTGGTGGGGCCCCAAACTTGGGACCCTGTTGACCTCCACGGTCGGTCTTCTTCTTTCCCTTTGTCTAAAGAGCAAGGTTATCGTCACTAGAAACTGTCTGCTGCTGCTATCTAGAAGCCTCGACTGCAAGCCTAATCTCCTCGTAGACGAATTCATCCCACATCCTCTCCCATGTAGGCATAACCTCCCTGGCAACAATACCTCGTACAAATGGACCCCACGGTTTGGTAAAGCTATTCATAGATTTCCTCACCAAAGAGTTAGGGTTCACAACCTCTCCAATGACTGCTAACTCGTCTCTGATCTATGTGTATCTACCAAGGAATGAAGTAACTGTCTCATCCTCAAGCATGTGAATGCCCCTGAGTCGATCATGAAGAACCATCTTCCGATTCTCATTAGATCTCTCGTACAACTTGCACAAATATGCCCACATCTCATATGAAAAAGTATTCCCAGTCAAGTGGGGAATAATGTGATCTCTCATAGCATCACAAATGATCCTCTTTGCCCTGTTGCTCTTCCTCCTGAACTCTGCCACCAAGGCAGGTGCGGTGACAGGAATGGGAGGAATAATTTCCTCGACTATGTCCCATAGCTCGAGGTCTTCTAAGAAAAATATCATCCTCTCCTTCCAAGGTGACTAATTGCTAGCCCTGGCTAGCCTTTCCTCCACACGCATCTGAGATACTGACATGTCTGCCAACTGCGCTCAGTCTGATTCTCCCAATGCAAAGGAACATTGCCTCACTCTTGTCAACACAGGTGTGAAGAGGCAAGCAAATCCACAAACTCACTCATAATCAGTAGGTGTGAAAAGAGGTCGCCTCTATAGCGTCACTCCTGTCCACGCAGGTGTGAAAAGAGGCTGTCCACAAGTGTCAAAAATCAGCCCAACAAATCCGCCCACAACTGTCCACAAACACTATAAACTAGCTGTCCAAAATCTGCCTTGAGTTGTGCAACTGAAAATGATGGAGAGGTACCTTTAGATCTGAAGTTTACCGATTGTTTTGGACTGTAAACTTGGTGTCCAAAACAACCAACAAATCTGATATAAAAACTTCTCCAAACTTCCCAAAAAGTGCTCCAAAATCAGCAAGTCTAAGCCACCTTTTGCTCTGATACCATGTAGAAATATCTGAGGTCCTATGAGGTTTCCATATAAGGCCTGTCCTTGAAATTAGTATGGCTCTAAGTTTCAACTGTATGGCTGTCTTCTTTTGTTGTTTTAGGACAACAAACAGTCATCCCACTTTCTGCTCAATGTTTTAAAGGTTAGGTGCTCTTTTAAGGTGCCCTTGCAAGTGTTTTCTTATCTCAATTTTAGCACATGCAATATAAATTAAAACACATAACACTACCTCTAGATATTGAACTTTAAAATGCTGATCTACACTTCTAAACATGCATAAAATTGACACAGGTATTTTTGGTCAACATGACCTTGGATAACCCCCCCCGGGGAAAGCCAGTTTGGGATATATGTCTATATAACGATGATCAAAGCAAGAGATACAAAAATTAATGAAATATAATAGAACATGTATACATAGAAAGATCCTCACGAGTCTTGCCACAAGAACCAGAAAGAGAAGTGCCCAAACTATGGTGCACCCTCTTCCTTTGCTGCCCTCTGCACTGAACTGAAGTGCCCTAGATCATCAATAACCCAATGAAGAAATCCCTCCACAAGAATGTCCTCTCCTGTGCTGCCTCTCCATTGAAAATGTCAGAGCTTGAATCCTCCCAGCATATCTGCTACCAGGTAGCTGCCAGTACTCTCAACATGGGCACCCTCCTCCAATCAGAAATGATCACCATAAATAAACAAAGACTAAATCTAGATATCTCTTACCATGAAAGCATGCGACCTCCCTCTATCCTCCTCATGCATCAGACCTCATCTCAATCTGACAAATCCTCCTCTCCCAGTGAGCAACTGAAGGATCCAAGTGCGCCCTCCTCTCTCAGATGTGCCCCTCCTCCATGAAAATGCTCCTGACCAAGAAGAGAATGCTAAGACTCCATGGAGATACTCTCCATGCAAGCTCCAAGCCAACACATGCTCCTCCTCAATCTCTCAAGGGTTTTTCTCAAACCCTCATGAAGTGCGCCCTCCTTCTCCTCAAGATTTGCGCCCCTCTTCTCTTCTCCAAAACTCTCAAGTGAAGAATGAGTCTCAAAAATTTCTTTACCCTCTCTTTAGCCTCCTCATGCCAACCCTAAAAGATCAATGGCCTAGATTAGATCTAGCCAAGTCTAATCAATGGGTGAGATCAACTCCAATAATCTCACTAAGGAAACCCACTTTCCTTAGTTTCTTTATGTCTATTAATTCACCCACATTGTGAATTAATAGTCACTTTATGACTTAAGTGACATATTTCACTTTTGACTTAAAATTCCTAAGTCAAAGTGAAATTAGAATCATAAAGTAAAGTACAAGGGTAATAGTCTCCCCCCTTTGTGCTTAGAGACTCATAAGCACATGGGGACCACTTTCCAAGGTAACCAAATCTCAACACTCCCTCTTATCGAGGAAAGTGATTGTCACCACCAATCCGTCCCTGTAGAGGACATGTTTGCCTCCTGACATATGCTCAGTGAGTATGGCTGTACCCTGATCGTTAAAAGTGGACTCTATCACATATCTACTCAATCTGTATGATCTATAAATGGCACCGACTCTCCATCTATCTAAGATCACCTAGATCTCGGAATGACACCAAATATCTCCACCTTGGTCTCCCACCAAGGATTTCCTCCTACTCTTGGCCTCTCACCAAGAGTCTCTACTCTTGGCATCTCACAAAGAGTCTCCCCCTCTTGGTCTCTCACCAAGAGTCATCAACTTGGCCTCTCGCCAAGTCACCTCCACCTTAAGTGGATCCAGAACCTGATCTTCCCATCTCAGAAGCTATGTGAGGCTCAAGCCTCTATGTTGCCCTGCTGCTCCTCCTCCTCATCCTCTGATGCACTGAAGCTGTAGCACCCACTCTCTGTTTGCTCGACTACTCTGAAACTGTAGCTATACTGGGTGGACCAATCACCCACTTTGAAGATGTCTAGGGACACTGCATCTGATTTCCCTCTGAATAACTACTATGCGTAAGTTGGTCCTCATCAACTCGGTCTCCCCAACTAATGCTGGATGGTGTAATAGTAGATAAAGTAGTAATGAATGCACACTCTCTCGCAAACTTCTCCTCGAACTCTATCTCCTCTGTTGTCTCTTCTAACACATCCTTCTTCCTCTTCTTCTTGGGACACTGTCCTGCATAGTGACCCATCTCTCCACAAGAAAAGCATCTCACTATGCTCATGTCTCTCCTCTTCCCACTGTTGCTGTTGCTCTCTCCTCCCTGTGGTGGGGCCCCAAACTTGGGACCCTTCCGACCTCCACGACCAGTCTTCTTCTTGCCCTTTGTTCAAAGAGAAAGGTTCTCGTCACCAGAAACTATTTGCTGCTGCTGTCCAGAAGCCTCGGTTGCAAGCCTAATCTCCTCCTGGATGAAGTCATCCAACATCCTCTCCCATGTAGGCATAACTTCCTTGGAAATAATGTCCTGTACAAATGGACCCCATGGTTTGGTGAAGCTATTCATAGCTTGCCTCACCAAAGAGTTAGGGTTCACAACTTCTCCAATAGCTGGCAACTCGTCTCTGATATGTGTGTATCTACCAAGGAATGAATTAACCATCTCATACTCGAGCATGTGAATGCCCTTGAGTCAGTCATGAAGAACCATCTTCCAGTTCTCATTAGAGCTCTCGTACAACTTGCAAAAATATGCCCACATCTCGTATGCACAAGTCTTCCTAGTCAAGTGGGGAATAATGTGATCTCTCACAACATCAAAAATGATCCTCTTTGCCTTGTTGTTCCTCCTCCTGAACTCTGCCACCAAGGTGGGTGCAGTGACAGGAATGGGAGGAACAACTGCCTCGACTATGTCCCATAGCTCGAGGTCCTCTAAGACAAATACCATCCTCGCCTTCCAAGGTGACCAATTTCTAGCCTTGGATAGCCTATCCTCCACACACATCTGAGATACTGACATGTTTTCCAACTACGCTCACTTTTATGCTCCCAATGCAAAGGAACACTGCCTCGTTCCTATCAATACATGTGTGAAAAGAGGAAATAAAATCCATGACCTCACTCCTAATTAGTAGGTGTGAAAAGAGGTTGTCTCTACAACCTCACTCCTGTCCATGCAGGTGTGAAAAGAGGCTATCCACAGGTGTCAAAAACCATCCCAACAAATCTGCCCACAACTGTCCACAAACATTGTAAACTAGCTGTCCAAAATCTGTCCTGAGCTGTGAAACTGATAATGAAGGAGAGGTACCTTCAGATCTGAAGTTTACCCACTGTTTTGGACTGTAAACTTGCTGTCCAAAACAACCAAAAAATATGATATAAAAACTTCTCCAAACTGCCCAAAAAGTGCTCCAAAATCAGCAAGTCTAAGCCACCTTTGGCTCTAATATCATGTAGAAATATCTGAGGTCCTATGGGGCTGCCATCTAAGGTCTGTACTTGACCTTAGTATGGCTCTAAGTTTCAACTATATGGCTGTCTTCTTTTTTTGTTTTAGGACAGAAAACAATCATCCCACTCTCTGCTCAATGTTTTATAGGTTAGGTGCTCTTTTAAGGTGCCCTTGCAAGTGTTTTCTTATCTCAATGTTAGCACATGCAATATAACTTAAAACACATAACACTACCTCTAGATATTGAACTTTAAAATGCTGATCTACACTTCTAAACATGCATAAAATTGACACAGGTATTTTTGGTCAACATGACCCTGGATAAAACCCCCCTAAGGAAAACCGGTTTGGGATATATGTCTATATAATGATGATCAAATCAAGAGATACAACAAGTAATGAAATACAATGGAACCTGTATACATATCAAGCTCCTCATGAGTCTTGCCACAATAACCATAAAGAGAAGTGCCCAAACTATGGTGCGCCCTCTTCCTTTGTTTCCCTCTGTACTGAACTGAAGCGCCCTAGCTCATCAGTAACCCAATGAAGAAATCCCTCCATAGGAATTTCCTCTCCTGTGCTACCTCTCCACTGAAACTATCAGAGCTCGAATCCTCCAAGCAGATCTTCTACCAGGTAGCTTCTAGTCCTCTCAACATGTGCGCCCTCCTCCAAGCAGAAATGATCACCATAAATAAACAGAGACTAAAACTGGATATCTCTCACCATGAAATCATGCGCCCTCCCTCTAGCCTCTTCATGCATCACATTTCATCTCAATCTGACATGTCCTCCTCTCCCAGTGAGAAACTAAAGGATCCAAGTGCACCCTCCTCTCTCAGATGCACCCCTCCTCCATGAAAATGATCCTGACCAAGAAGAGAATCCTAAGACTCCATGTAAATACTCTCCATGCAATCTCCAAGCCAACACAAGATCCTCCTCAATCTCTCAAGGGTTTTTCTCAAACCCTCATGAAGTGCGCCCTCCTTCTCCTCAAGATTTTCACCCCTCTTCTCTTCTCCAAAAATCTCAAGTGAAGAATGAGTCTCAAAAATATCTTTACCCTCTCTTTAGCCTCCTCATGCCAACCCTAAAATATCAATGGCCTAGATTAGATCTAGCCAAGTCTAATGAATGGGTGAGATCAACTCCAATAATCTCACTAAGGAAACCCACTTTCCTTAGTTGCTTTATGTCTATTAATTCACCCACATTGTGAATTAATAGTCACTTTATGACTTAAGTGACATATTTCACTTTTGACTTAAAAATCCTAAGTCAATGTGAAATTAGAATCATAAAGTAAAGTACAAGGGTAATAGTCTTCCCCCTTTGTGCTTAGACACTCATAAGCACATGGGGACCACTTTTCAAGGTACCCAAATCTCAACATATAAGTGGTCCACGTAGGAGGAACCTAGACCCTGGTGGTGAAGGTGTTGGAAACATTTATCAATTTTAAGGTTGGTATTTGTTGTTCATGTTTAATATATTTATGAATGTCTCTCTTCTCCCCCCCAAATCATGGTGCAATTTATTTGATGATTTTATTTCAATCTATGATTTGAGGATGAATTAACTTCTTGATGTAAAGTTAAAATCAGGGCATAGTGAATTTATTTTATCTATGTATTTACCATAATTAACATTTATATGACCATTTGGATTTGAGGAAGGTTTGTTGTTGGTGTTGTCTGTAGATCTGGAGAAAATATTGGAATCAAGTATTTGGATTGCATACAAACTTCATATTGGGATTAACCATTTGATCACATGTATTCTTCCATCCTCTTGTGTTAGGTAATTACCTTTGGTAATTGTCTTATTCTAGAAATTTGATAGTTATCTTCTAATCCCTCCATTAGTGATTCACCCTAAGTCAATGGGGATTTTTCCCTAAAATACAATTGGCAACTCTTTTGGAGAATTTTTTGAGTTCTTCCTTTTATGTTTTCTCTCATCTGTTTATCTAGTTTTCCGAAGATTAGTTTGAATCTTACCTATCTTTTTTTTTTTTTATTACAATGTAACCCCAAAAGTTTCATTTTTAGCATGTTTGTTGATTTTTTCCACCTTTTTGGACTTCTACATGTGGATGTATTTAGTTACATATATGGCCCCTTGCGAATTTCCATTAGTAAATGTTTATTTTTCTAATTTCCAGATCTGATTATTATTACCTTATGATTTCAAACATATTTTAATGCCACTGTTATCGTAGAATAATTATACACTAAAAATTTCAACTGAAATAAAAATGCAGTGGAAATAACATAATCATAGAGAGATAGACATGCACAATAGACACAAGATTTATTCTGGGAAAACCCGAACTCGAGAGAAAACAACAACAAACTTTTCTCTAGAAGAAATTCAATCCAAGTTCACAAATACATCACCAGAAAAATGAAGAATCCAAGCACACAGAAAGTTACGCCCTAGAGTGAGGAAGAACCCTCAATCATCATTGGACAAATATAGCTCACCACCAAAAAAATTGCTAAGATGATCCTTGAAGAATTCCTTGGAACTTGTTAGCACTCTATAATTTTCCCAAGGCTGTGGAGGCAGTCACAGAGGCAACATCAAAACCACTTCGAGTCAGGGATCTAGCCCTCCGAGACTCAGAGAGGGATCTCTCTGTCAAATTTAGATTTGTTTGAAATAGGATATTAGGCTAGCTATGCAGAATAGGATATGTTCTTGGATTTTTCTGGTTGAGGCAACAAAAGAAGACCATTGGGCTATGTGGTCTGTGACAAGTTTGAAATTAAACACAGGTCTATAAGGTATTTCCATAGGGCAAGGTAATGCAGACATTGGATCCTTTAGAAATAAAATGATATAGAGAAGGAATAGACGAGATAATCAACTACAACAAAAAAAATTCAAGAATTTCTTCATTGTAGTATCAGAGGAAAACATTAAGATTGTCAAAATCACTACACAGAGTATCAGGGATAAATTCTATTTCAAATCTCCTTTTGAAAATTAGAAAGAGAGAAACATAATAAAGACTGAGTAGAATCACATTCAATGAAGAAAGAAAACTTCACCAATCGTCGACATACAAGAATCCTGTGAAAAAGCTTCTTTGCAATCCTGGTGAATCAGAAAAATGCTATAGAGAATAGCCTTCCTAAGTGCCAGAATCAACAACCCTTTTACATTAAAATAATATATATAAATATGAGAGATCCCCCAACAAGTTTAGGAAGTCTGATTCAACCACCTCGACCCAAAATAGCCACAAATCCCCAAAAATCTTAAACTGTCCGCCATGAAAGATGGGCCGAATTTCTGCAAAAAGGGGGTCTGCACAGATATCTGTTTCTCTTCAATGCCGACACCTAGGAAAAAATGGAAGGAGATTATTGTATATGGTAATGTTATGGAAAAAACTCTCCTTTGGTTTCGCTAAATTATCCTCCAGCTCACCGTGACAGTTCCCGCAAAATCAGGATCGTAACAGAAAAATGAAAAACTAGAAAAAGGGTCTCGAAGATGGATTTGATGCTCCCTTATAATGGCACCTGTGAAAAAACTGAGAGAGGTTTTTGTTCTTCATCCCATTATGGAGAAAAACCTCTCTCGGTTTTTAAAAATTCATTTTCATTTTCCCAGAATCTGCTTCGGAATAAAACTGTTCAAAACTGGAAAAACTACGGTTTTGTGAAAATGCGGGAGGGCGGTTTTGGAGAGGTAAGTGATATTATGGACCCCCCCAGAGGTGGTAAGTGGTATTGGGAGGGGGGGGGTCCAAAATTACCTGGAGGTGACAAGTGT
>JZKD02S1888338.1:39227-74231 GCA_000966675.3 Picea glauca
CTAGGGTTATTAGCCAATTCATTAGGGTTTCTCTTGCTTCCCGGAGTCTTCTATTCTCGTCAGGTTCACATGTAGAGGTAAATACCTCCCGCAACTACCATAATATTAACATCCACTATGATACTCATGGAATTGATGTCACTATCTTTGAACTTCTCCATAACTGCAACGTTCTGCGGTTCCTTCTCTTTTCCTTCTTCAAACTCTGGTTTCACGATATTTCCTTTCACAATATCCAACACTTTATTCTTGGCAAGGATGAGGTCAATCCTTGTCTTCCATGCTCTGAATTTAGAAGCTCCATCTAACTTGTTTTCTGACTTCATAGAGTAAGTCATGGCTTCTTTGACTTGGTCAACCCTAGATTTGACTAGAAACTCAAACTTGACGTATTAGCTTGTTGAGAGTACTAGGAGGTGCGCTAGGCTAGGGCGCACTAGTCTATTCAAAAATCAAGTCAATCTCTTCACTTAAGGTGCCTCAATGAGAGGGTTAGGTTTTCTGCAACTGCACCTACTAGTAACCCTAGCAACATTGCTTTGGTGACTGCTCCTACTAGAAACCCTAGTGACAGTTCTTTAACGAGCTTAATATCCTTATGGATACACTCCCTTCCAGTGGTTAGACTGAATGAAGGAGGTGTGGGCCCATAACCTGTTAGAATATGATGGATGTGCTCATTTTACCATCAACAATATCACTATTGTCACCCAACAATAGGCCGAAGCCACTCTCCGAGCACCTTAACCTTGATAGAGAATCACTTTGGAAGCAAACCCTTGGCTAGATATACAAACAAAGGGTAGCACACCTTTCCCCAAGGACAGCGCACCAAACAAGAGCTGATTAGATAGTCCAAACCATAACCAAGAGATAGTCCAAGCCAAAACACAATCTGCTAGCTGCAACAACTGCAATGACAACTCTCTTGCAAACTTGCACACAAACTGGGAAACTACAGTGTGGACAAGTGTTGCTCTGCAATTCTAAGAATGTTTGGATAGAATGAAGACTGACCTCCTGTATTTATAGTAATTCTGGCTAATTGCCTGAGCCGACTTCTCATTCAAGGTGTCTATTTGACTTAGTATATAATATTTCTTCTGGACGACTTCTTCTCTTGTAGGCTAATAACCTAATACCAATTATCCTCTTGAGCCGTCTTGTCTTCTAGGGTTATTAGCCAACTCATTAGGGTTTCTTCTTGCTTCCCAGAATATTCTATTCTTGTCAGGTTTACACGTGGAGGTAAATAACTCCCACATCTACCATAATATTAACATGCCCGATGCTACCACACACTGTAGGAACACTAGCACCTCGAGTCTTCTATCCTTTGAAGACTATGTCTGGGCCATTCACTAGAGGTACACCATTGTGAGTGAATGTCTGCCCAATGCTGCCTCCTGGAGAACCATCAACACCTTGAGCCTTCTATCCTTTAAAGACTGTGCCTGGGACATTTTTCACTGGTCAAATCATCATGACCAATCATGGGAGAATGTCTTCCTGATGCTACCCAAACATCAATAGTAAACACATTGGTGGATGTAGGTTTCCTTAGAGAAACCTAAGGGTTTCTTTTGTAAATTGAAAAAATCATTACAACCCTTAAATTTGCTTGCCCAATTTTGAATTTTCTTGCAAGATTGGGTTTTGGATTCTTAGTGTTATGGATTTGAATGCATTTTCATTTCTTTCTTCACTAATAATTATAAATAAGAAAATTCATCAAAAAATATTTCTTTATGTTTTAGGCATTTTCCCATAGTTTTTGTAGTTACATTTCCAAATTGTTTTGATTTATAGGGTATATTGATTAAATCTTAAATGAATGTTGCATTGAATGTATAATGACATTGGTTTCTTGCATTTCAAGGCTTTTGAAGAGTGTTGAGCTTTTTAGAAATATCCAAATAAACAATTTTGAATGTTTGTTAATATCTTTACATTTGCAATGTTGTTAAAGTATTTAAACATCACAAGTTTCATTTTCATTTCCCCTTGTTGAGTAAAGATTATCCTTAAAAAGTAATAATTAAACATATATTTTTTATTTTTAGCAAACACATATAATCTAGGTTTAGGGCCTTTGTGTAGGTTGAAGAGTAATTCTCCAAGGATGTGAAAAAAAACTAGGACCACTAGAGAGTGTTGAAAATCCAATAGTAGCAAATACACTTGTTGGGAAAGCACACCTTACACACATGACAAGCACATAACATATGCCTCAAGTCCAAGTGATTGAAAGTGGGAAGTGCTTGTGATACTTGAGATACACACATAACATCTGCCTCAGTTCCTTTGGCCCCATGTCATCAATCATGTTTTTAGATACAATGTGATAATCTATCATATATTCTTGGTCTTTGATCACTATAGCCTTTCAGATAATTCCATCATATTTGACATGTACGTCCTAAATCTAGAGCTCAAATTCTTCAAGTATTTTCTGGTGACCTTGAATATTTTCTTCCTTCTCCTTTTGAAGCTACAATGTGATGCCATTAATCAATTTCTTATGTCCTTCTTAAATTCTAGATTGCATTTCTAATTTTACCTCATCAATATTTAGGGGTTCCTCAACCTTCTTGCAAATTTCCTCTTCAATTATTTTTGGTCATATTCTCTTCAATTTTTTTGGCAATATCTTAATCCTTATTCTTGATTCAGACTCTTGTAGAAACCTTCTCACATTCTTAACATCATTCAAACTTGGTACCAAGTTTTAACAAGAACCATTTTCTTATTGAGATTTTGCAGGAAATCAAATCCTTTTCCGGGACCAGGAAATGCAACAGTTAACTTGTCTTGTTTCCACACTTGATTGGATCTGGCTTCCATGGATCCTCGTCTTTGATAAATAATGGCTTATCAATAATAATTTTAATCGTCTGGTGCCTCACCTCCACCATGTCATTCTGGATTTGGAAGGTCAGAGTTAGGTATAGGTCTCTTTTGAGATTGATAATGTCCTTCAGATTTTGGAAGCTCGAGGTCTACTCTCTTTCGAATTCCTTGACCATTTTCCTTTATAACATCTATGTATTTTTTTTTTTTTTTTAAAGTTAATTACAAATCTCTTCCCATACAAAATTGAAAAAAATATGTTGAGCTTATTTACATTATTTTGGGTTTAATATTATACAATTTTACTTTCATGATTCAAAGGTCACATCCAAGGTTGTCTATTCAACTTTTGACTCCCCACTTATCTCTATTTAGAAATGGTTTATCTTAATATTGAAACTATAGTTTGAAACACCAACACCAAAAGTCATGCATTTGTTTTGTTAAAGAAGTGCAATTTTCTTTTTGTTACTCAAGTTAAGGAGTATGAAAATTAAAAGTTTTTTTTTGTATTTATTTATTTATTTCAATTCAACTACAAAACTATTCTAATATTATTGAAGTCTTGAATAACATGCTAATTACATTGCATCATATAACTTAATCAAAATGATTGTTTTATTTTCCTGGCCCTAATTAGTCTTCATCCTCTAAATAATTCATCAAGCAAAGAGACTAGAAATAGAGGGTTTTATCTTCAATCCTAACTATAGTTGTATCTATATCCTAATTTTTAGTGAATATGTTAGGGCCTTGTTATCACAAGATTTGTACTTGTGCAAAGCTCTCCACAAAATTCCAATTTTGTGTAACAACTAGAAGCACTTATCATTGTCATTTAGACAAGTATTTCCTTTGCTTTAGTGAAGGAAAGATGTCCAACATAAGGGAGGCTTCCCTAGTGACCTCAAGGGATGTTATAAAAAGCTAAGGCAAGTATGTAACCCCCCTATCTTAGTCACTCAATAGGCTAGGATAGGTCTAGGAAAGATGAAGGGTAGAATTAGTTTGAAAAAGGTAATTGGTTAACCTATGTGGGAAAAGAAACATTCCAATGCACATAATAGTCAATTACCAAGTTATATTGCACACCATTCACCTTTAGACACTGGATACTAAGTAAAACCAATTGTTCTTGTAAAATTGTAGCAATAAACCAATATATATTAGCAATAAGTAATTTGCAACAACAATAAGAAAATCAACCCATAAAATTAGCAATTATATCTTAAAATTTAGCCCTCAAGAAGTAGAATAATATCCATTTGTTAAATGATGATTCTGAGCAAGTTTTGCCACAATATTAAGTAAATATTCAATAATTTATAGAATCCCTAATCACTATAACGTTCATTTATGGAAGAAATTTTTTCTCTAATTATTATTCAAAGCGTTAGAGTATAAATAGCTTGCCAATGATGTAATGAAAACAAAGTAAGAGAGTTTTGAGAGAGAGTGTGTTTTAGCTAATACCAGGGCTTCAACTATCACTTGTAATCAACAAGACTAGTGTCATTTTCTTTTTCCTTGGGAATATGGAGTCAAGGAATAAACCATGGAGATTTCTATAGGTAAGAGAGAGGTGTGAATATCAATCTAGGGTATATACCCTCATAAACCCTAGCCCAAACTTCTTGAAAACAACAAATAGGGCATATACCCTCATAAACCCTAGCTCAAACATATTGAAAACAAAACTAGGGCATATACCCTCATAAACCCTAGCCCAAACTTCTTGAAAACAACAACTAGGTCATATACCCTCATAAACCCTAGATGTCATTTTCTTCTCTAGTGTCTAGCAACAAGGTTTCAATTGAACTAGGTCAAACCCTAGGGATATAAACCATATTAATCCCTATGAATTGAACTAGACAAGAAAAAGACCCTAGGGTATAAAAACTCTTAAGCCCTATATTAAGTCTTAAATGCTTCAACAATCAATGATAAATAAAAGTAGGGAGGGGGATAATCAATCTTAATCCCTCCCAATGTTTCAAGCATACAAGGTAACATGCAACAATTAGCCATCTAAAAGAAAATCCACCAAAATGCACCACACACAAGCATAAACCTTGAATAACAACACTTACTAGGTTAAGCGCTATGCATGAGGAAACCCTATTTCAATATCCATCCATCAAATAAGAGAAACACATCCAATGAAATCCTCCTTCCAAAAGTGTGCACACGTACTCCAAGAGAATAAAGAGATAAAATAAAACAATTAGTGGTGTTTCTCACAAGTGTGAGAGTGATGAATGATAAGTTTGAGCACTCCCTATATTTATATGAGGTAACCAAGCATTAATGTCCACAATAATGAAGTAAAATGACAATAATCCATGATATAAGGTGGGGTCGACCCCTCAAATAGCCTCTAAAAGTGATAATACATGAAAATACACCAAAATAGGGCCACACATGTGGTAATGTGAAGCCTCCAAAGGGTGAAGAGAGCCTCCCAAGGCCACATGTCATCGTCAAATGGTGAAATAAAGGATAATATCCTCATCAAGTGCCATGTCACATATCAAAGCCATCAAGTGGTGTCCAATGGAAAACAAGCACCAACATCATCAACAAACCCTAGCACATGATGTCATCATCAATAGCCCAACATCCAAGGCGAGGAATGATCATGCATCATCTCTCTAAGTGGTGTTTGAGTTTAATCAAGTGCAACATCCTCCATCAAATGTTGAATAAGGTATGGGTGCACTGTCCAAGGTGTGGGATTTTTTCCCATTTGTCTGCCATCATGACCATATATGTCAGATGAGAGCCAATTTGACCATCATCCAAGGTCCATGAGGTTTGAGAGGATTTATTAAAGGGGGTCAATCACTAGGTAATCCACTGCTCTACATCACACATGTTGTGTCATGTACAAATGTGCAGAATGTCCTAGGGTTAAAGTACCAAAATGTTCTCCAAAAAACATGTTAGGTGCATTCAACTTAGTCAAAACCATGGAATCAAGTAAAACCAACAATCACAAGCTACAATAATCCTAATAAGCATATAAGGTAATCCATCAAGTAATACAAAAACCACATGAGCAACTCTCTTTGGGTATCCCCTTCAAACTTAACGCAAGCCCACAAATTTATGTAGTTTGGAAAGTTTAGTTATGGGAAGGCGATCGAAGGAACCTATTAGGTGTCTCAGTACCCAATTAGAGAGATATTTCCCAGAATAACCAATCAAAGATATGTAATGAGTATGAAGTGGTCATGGGTTTTAATTATGGGCATGGAGTCATTAACATGCAAGACAATGTATGGAATCACCTCTATGAGTGCCTTTGTGGAGGGTGCACTTGGAAATTGAATTACCCTTTCCTCAATGCCTTTTTCATTCCAATCTTATTCTTTTTTCCTCTTGTTTTTAATTTATATGATTTATGAGTCCCCTTTAAAAGGTTTCAAGCATAACACTTTCTTTGTTCTTTATTTATAATATATTCAAGTCCTTTTTGATAGATGAATGTGTTTATTCGCATTGGGGCTAGGGGTGACCACCATTAGAGGGTGTAGTTCTCAATTGTGGACTCATATCTTTTAAATCTCCTTGTTATCCCATTTATTTCTTTTTCTTCCAGTCACAATCTACCTTTGGGCCTCTATCCCCTTCTTCTCATAAGCGAATGAGGTACACGCCTTTTTGGTGTACATGTAACCACATTATTCAGAAGGTGGAAGAAAAAAAGGATCAAGGATGGAAAGTGATAATTATGATCGAGAATGGTAAGTTACCTCTTTCAAGGAACCACCAATAGCACCCCTTTTACCTATGAGTGACAACATGAGACTAAGATGCATAGGATAGACACCAAGGTGAAACACGAAAAAAAATTAACTTTTGGGCTCATGATTCATGATCCAACTTCAACCTATGATCATTACTCAAATGCCAAATGTATTAAATATGAAACTTTACATGAAACAAGGACTAGTGTAACTTATAATATGTCGGCCCACCATTTCCTAATGAGCCTTGTTCATTGAGTGTGATGAGATGTGATGGTGAGGAAGAGGCATATGAGGGTTTGTTGGGATGAACTCTATGGACATGTTGATAATCATGATCATTAGGATCACTGTCTTCACTAGGGGCCATGAGACATGATCTCCTCTAGTTACCCCTAGGTGAGAGGGGGTAATAGGCCCTTTGCAAACATTACAGTCTCAAGTGCCTTTAGAACCTTACATGGTACCACCGAAAAGGAATTCCTCACCAAACAATTCCTTTCTTAGTATTTTCTCTAAGCAGGTTTGTTATTATTCTATTTTTTAACTTGAGAAATCTTTTCCTTTAGACATGAAGTTGCCCCATGCCATGCTTAAAATTGAATGTGCAATGAAATGAAATATTATCATATTCTAATTTTGGTGTCTAACTATAATTCTCACAGTGGCGCATTTTGATTAGGGATATATTTTCTCATATTAATGTAGACATAATTTCAGACATACATTGAGGATGTCACTCCCTAGTGTTTGGACCCCGGGGAATAAAATTACCTAAGTGGTTACTGATTTTCATGAGAGAATTTATGCCTCAATATTCAAGAGGGAAACTGGGCATTCTTACCCTAATCAAGACCTTTGATCATGACTCCAAATGTGAGTTGAATCTTTGAAACCATACATTTGTATAGAGGTCAAATTTATCCATCAACCTATCAACCACTTTTGTTTAGTCTAACTTGAAAATAAAGTCCATAATAAAACAAATCTTAGGCACATAGACGGATTATCATTGTTTCCTTTAGTAAAGAACCACAGTAATGAAAACTTCATCTCTCATGATTTTACAATGATGGACATTAAATATTCAAATCATCTTGTGTTGCAAAAAACAATGTTCTTCCTCTTTTATTCATATAGGGTCAAAATTCAAGAATGGAATTGAGGTTGTCCTATCCACATAGAGGGATATGATAAGGAGCATTGCAAAGGGAAGGGGAGAAATATTAGGGAACAAACCAACAACACCCTTAGCACTACTTGTATTTTGAAATTTAAAAGAGTGTCTTTAATATAGACATGGTTTCATTCAACAACCCCAATAAAAGGGGAAGATTTTGTTGTTGTAGGGTGTGTTCTAGGCCTTCAGAGCATTGATTTACACCATAAATAAACTTTTTAATGGATATCTTGTTAATTCTCTACTAATTGTCTTTTGCTGGGATATCTCTCTCCCCCTCCCCCCTTTTTTCTTTTTCTTTTGAGCTCTTATCCCATCCTTGCACACTAATTTAATAGGAACTTTTTTTTCCATTTAAACAGACATGAGAGATGATGGTTTTAATTAATGTTATTTGCAATGGAATTTCTAGTCATTAAATCTAGTACACAAGGTCCGATGATTTATCCCAAAAAAATCATTTAAAAAAACCAACACTGAGCCTTCTAAAAGGTGAATATCAACCTTCTTTTATAATTGTTTTATCCTAAAAGCATAGGAGGGTAGTTTGGTAATCACAATAATATGCTTTTGCAAGAAAAACTTTTGCATGAGTTAGGAAGGTTCCTTCATTTAATTGATTAGGCGTGACTTGATTTTTAATTTAATTGTAAGTGTGATTTTGTATTTCCAATTGTTTATAGTGTAGTTGAAAATATGGTTTCCATATATTATATTACTTGTAGTTTGATTGCAAGCATGTATCCTATATAGCTTCAAGGGTTATCTCAAGTGGTCATGAGCCAAACATGATATCTCTTCCCCAAAGTTATGAAGGTCACAAGTTCGACTCTCTTCATTCCCTCAAGGTTAGGATTTGAAACTAGGGACGATGGTTTACCCCATATAGCATCCATGGAGCATGGGGAAGTATTCAAAGGGTTTTTTGCGAGGTGTTTTCCTTGGAAAAAAAATCATGTCTTCTATATATTTATTACTTAAAAGTTTACTTCAAGAAAGTTATGTATATTTTGAATTACAAGCATCCAAAACCTACTAAAAAATGCCTCTAGGCCTGATCTAAAATCTAATGACTTGATTTGCATACAATTAAATGTGAATTAAACTTAGCCTAAATTAAAATCTCATACACAATGAAAATTGTTGAAATTGAAGAAAATAAAGAGCAATAACAAAGACAAATGAGCACAAGTTCATAATGGAGTTCACCCTCTTGGGCTACATCTCCGGGTCTACTTCCAATGAGTGACCACCCCATTAATGATGTAAAAATACTCAAATTACATCAAATGGTCTCCAACTTGATCAAAATGAGTCTTTGGCCTCTTTAGGAAGAATACAATAGGCTTGGGAACAACTTTCCCTTCTCTTCCCATGCTAAAAAAGGGCTAAAAATGATCCATCCCCCCCTTTGCACAACAAAATCAACACTTTAATACACTATGGGGTCAAACCTTTTCAAAAACCCATCATTTGATCCATTGGTATAGTGCTTGGTATATAAATTGATAGGTCGCATGGTCAAATCTGTTGGTAGGTCGGATTTTATGGGCTTACAAATATTTGAATAAAAAAATTAATTACATTCCATTCCATACCAAGGTTTAAATTGATAGCGCAACGATTATAAATGATTATTTGGGCGGCTATATGGGTGGAGGTTGTAGGGTCAAGCCTGCAAACCTCCCCCATTTGACATATGGTTACAATTATTAACTTTAAATGAGTATTCCTGTGTTAACCATAACAAGAATTATCAATGACCCAATGGTCAAAGGTTGGTTTGTTAGCTATAAGGTCGGGGGTTCGATTCCCACGCCCAACACTTTCGTAAATGATAAGTCCTTTTTGGGAAAAATCAGGCTGCTAGATGGAAGCCACGTCACTACTCAGTCACTACAGACGTCAACACCACGTCAACGACACATCACTGCCACTTTCCCTGCCACATAATCCTATTGTATTTCCATGTCAATGTCCATATAGTGCCATATGTCCTGCCATGTCAACATCCATACAGGTAGTCAACATGCCACATCAACATCTGTATGAACCTGTCATCATGTCACGTCAGCATCCATATAATCTAGTCAACATATCGTGTCAACATCTCTATGACCTCGTAATCATGTGTTGGCCCTTGACCAAGTTTTGAGGATCCTTGGTCATGTTTGACCTATTTTTGGGACTTCGACAGGCTATCGAAGGTGGAGCGCAAGTTGAAGCGGAGATCACAGGATCTCGGCCCCTTTTTAGGGATTTTTGGGTTTTTGGCTTATGTAACGGGTATGGAGATGTCGGCCCATGGGTTTACCCATGTTTAGTCCCTCTTTGTAATGTATAAATAAAAGTCTAGATGATATAAGAAAGAGTCGGAGAACAGGTTTTTGGTGCTATATGCTAAGCGCAAGTGATGATTGTAAATGCTTTATGCATACTGTGTGAGATTGGCAAGGCTAAGTGCAAGTGATTGTAAGAGACTGCGAAGAGGATTTGTGCTATAGCTTAGGGAAGGAGGATCTAGCAGAGTGCGCGCATATCTCCTGTCGTCTATAGAGTAAGATATCATGGCTCTGTGCATGTAGCATATTGACAAAAAGAAATAAAGAAGAAGATTTGGTGGACGTAGCCTTAGGGTGGGGGTGAACCACATATATCTTGCATTGTGGTTGCTTTGTGCTTTATTGTTGTTCTCTTGTTTATGTAGTTGAATGCTTAGTGCACTGATATATGATTAGAAGAATCTAACGTTATAGCTTAGTGCTGAATAATACAAATGAATTCTAGATTTTATCTATGTTGGTATGCTTAGTGATTGAATCTATTAGATTTGTGTGAAGACTGCGTTGATCTATTATTAGGGTTTAGCTGCACTGTAAACTAAGACTGAATATTAATGAACTATAACTGCTGAGTTCTCTGTTAAGGTGTTACAATCACATATCTGTGTCCCAGCTAATTTTGCATACATCTGAGTCCTACAACCACCCCTACCTCTACATTGGGTGAGACTTCATCTACTTCGCAGGTGTTGCCGAAAGGGCCAGTAGTTAGGGTTTTTTTGGTGCCCTAAGTAAGCGTTGAACCTTGGGTCTACCCCTACGCCAACAAATGGTTCTATTGCTGAGACCTGAAACTGTGATTGTTGGGAACTGAAGTAAATAAAAAGAGAAGCTTTGTTCGTAGATCTGTTTCTCAGTGCACAATAGTCTACTTGACTTGTGAAGTTCTGTGCTAAGAATAAAAGTTGTATATGAAGAAAAGAGGTAAGTTCTTAAAGCTTTGTTCTTTTCTAAAGGTAAGAACAATGAATTTTTTAAGGTTTGAAAGCTTTGTGCTCTGAGAAAGGTAAGATAAGTGGAAATTTTTGTTTAAAAAGAATGGATCTAGGTATGTTTGATAAGTTTTGTCCTAGCTTGAAAAATAGGGCACAACTAGATGAAAGAAGGTTTGATATGAGTATACCTGATAGAAATAATGAGAGATATGTTATTCCTATGCATAGAAAGAATGTTTGGACTAACAAATGGATGCAGGACCCTAGAAAGAATTTTTTGCAGGTTAACTACTATGAGCCTAGTGCGCAGTACATGAAAGGATAGGGATCATTTAAAATAAAGAGATGATTAATTCGTTGTTACAATTGCTGAAGACCAGGACATCTTGCTAAGGAATGACCTGATAAAAGACCTAGTTGTCTTTGTTGTAAATCTATAGACCATGAAGTTTTGGATTTCCCTATAATGATTGCTAAGGTTGAAAGAGTGAATATGAGACAAGAAAACCCCGAGGAAGATCAAGAAACTAAGACCAGGGCAGAACCCCAGAAAGAATCAGAGAATGTAATTCTACAATTGAAAGAAACCCTAAATGATCACAGAAATATCAATTTATCAGAGATCTTCAAAGAAAAAGAATGCATAGAAACAAGAATAGGGGACTTCGACATTGACTCTGTTTTGGATGAGGGAACACAGGTGAATATCATGACAGAAAGAACTTGGGAAATTTTGGGAAATCCTGCTATGATCCCTTCATTAGGAGGAATAAGATTATTTAGAGGAAAGCTAATAACCCTATGTGGAAGACTCACCAAGATATCTATGAGAGCTCATGGAACTTCGACAGAGGAATATTTTGAGGTTGTTAAATTTATTGAGAGAAGTGCCCCATTTTCTATGTTACTAGGAAAAACTTGGATTGAGAGGGATCAAACCATAAGAAAAGAAGAAGGAGTCTTAGAAAAAAAGAAGCAAGAATTAAAATATCTCATGACTAGGAGGATAACACACTTGATTGAAGAACAAGAGAACATATTAAAGTTGTTCAGAACCAGAAACTTGGATGTCAAAGTGGAAAGAACAAAAGAAGACTCACATAATAGTGAAGCACCTACCCCAGACAGAGAAGAAGTATTTCCATTAAACCCTACGAAAGAACATCAACATCGTGAAGTTACTATCCTAAAAGGAGATAAGAATCCGAAAGGAAAGAGGAATACCGAGAAAAACATTATAGGGAAGAAGGCTAGAAATCTCAGTAAGAAGAGAGAAAAGATAGAAAATTTGCAGAAGGTTCCATAAGGGACTTCGCAAAAGGAAGGTTTGCAAGACTGGAACTTCGCTGGGATACCAGAACAACACAACATGGAACTTCGCCATTACGAAGCGATATAGCTATTGAAAGCATTATAACCGTTAGCCCGACGACTCGAATGGTTAGAACAACAATTATGGCCAAAAAGATCACCATCAGACCATTGGGACCATGCCACAATGGGTGGAACCACATTGATGAAGGCCTCTTGTCCATTGGAGAAGATGAATGGCATAGTGCACCTGGCCTGTCAACTGATCGTAGGAAAGCTGGTAAGAAAGAACAAACCTACAAAGGTCACGGGGTTCGTTGTTGACCTCATCGGGAAATGTGTATAAGGGCTCCAGATGAATTGGGCGAAGTACCTAGTCAACCAACTAGAATTGGATTGCCGCGAAGCTCAAGATCAGGGCTATGAGTTACACTTTAGCTATCTTCTGATCCTCATAGCGTTTACTACTTGAGAGATGCTAGAAGGTGTGACCTTCTTGGACATTGAGCCATTCGAGTCGCTATCTGTGAAGTTCACCATGCTTTGGTACTCGAGCGATATGGGAAAACAATGGTCACGGGGTCGTTGTTGACCTCATCGGGAAATGTGTATAAGGGCTCCAGATGAATTGGGCAAAGTACCTAGTCAACCAACTAGAATTAGATTGCCGCGAAGCTCAAGATCAGGGCTATGAGTTACACTTTAGCTATCTTCTGATCCTCATAGCGTTTACTGCTTGAGAGATGATAGAAGGTGTGACCTTCCTGGACATTGAGCCATTTGAGTCGCTATCTGCGAAGTTCACCATGCTTTGGTACTCGAGCGATATGGGAAAAAAATGGCAGTCGAACGCGGTCTTTCATACATATTATCTCCAATTGAAGAGGGCTATCGAAGCTGTCCCTCGCATGACACCAAACACCTTGCATCGGTTCCGAACCCTCATGAAGTTTCATGCATATCGACACTTCATTTATATCATCATGCACGTAGAAGAGAAGAAAGAAGAACTTCAGTCATACTACAAACTCACAGAGGAGGACCTCGAAGAGATAAATAAGGACTAGTCTAAAGAGCTCCTCATCCCCGCTGACCCCATAGAAATGTCATACCCTGAACTAATCAACAACCCTAAGACCACTCATGAAACAAAGGATACTCTTGGACCAAACAAAAGGAAGAATACCGAAGAGTTCCAAAAATTGAGCAGTGCATCAGAAGAAACTGCTTCAGTATCACCTGGCCGAGGCGGTGATGATGAAGTAGATCAAGAAGAGACCAATAGAAAAGAAGATCACCATAAGCAAGGAAAAGTAACACCGCGTAGGGATCCTATTGATGAGGCTTTTCCCTTAAAGAAAAGGAAGGTTTCCCCCATAAAACCCACTTCCCGAAAGAAATCCAGAGCCACCTTGACTAAGATGCAGACTGTGCTCACTGTAGATGACTTCAACTTCATCATCGCATTTGTAATAGATGCCTTGTAGGACATCTTGCAGAAACATGAAGCCAAGCAGGAGGAGAAGTATGACATGATCAAGGTTGAAATCAGAGGGGTACAACAGACCCTTCAATACAACTGCACAGTATCCACTGCGCCCCCACCATCATAAGAACTAGAGTTGGGAGATGAGCCTGCCAAACTCCACAGAATAGCTGATGTGACCGAAGCTCACCTTCATCGAGCACAAGATGAGAAATACCAAGACACAACAACCCTGAAACAAGCCCAAAAAGAAATGGTAGAGCAATGCCGGGTTGCACAAAAGGAGAAGGATGACCTTCAAGCCAAGTTTGAAGAAGAGAGGGCACAGGTCAAGCAAGAAAAAGAGCAGTTGCTCACAGAGAAGCTTGGATTTAAAGAAGCAATCGACATAACACTTCTCTTTGTGATGGGCTTAGAGCCAAAGGCAAAAGACCGAGTGGAGCATCAAGTAGTGCAGCTCGCGGAAGCTATCCAACAACTTCAACAAAGAATAGCAGACTTAGAGCTACGAACAATGCCCAACACTCCGTAGGATGTGCAGAATCAAAGAGAAGCAACTGCTTGAAGCGCAATCGAGAGGATCAAGGCCCTCACCATGGAATATAAACAACTAAGTGATCGCAGTGCCTAGAATTCTGAGTGACTCGCTGAGGATCCTGAATTGAAGGCCCCGAAGTCACAACTCCAGGAGGAAAAGCAACAAGCAAAAACAATACAGGTGCAATTGAAGTCCCTGTTAACTGTTGAGAGGATGAAGTGATCCCAAGAAGAACGCACTGCTCAACAACATGTCCACACCATTCAGATCAAAGTGATGGAAGTGACTTAGAGGCTCCAACCAACGCATGATGAGGCTTGCCAACTATTCACAGAGATTGAAGGTTGAGGAGAATAACTGGAGCAAGTAGTCACTGTAGTTGAACAACGCTTAGATGGACCTATCAATGAAGAAAATATCCAAGAGTTCACAAAGTAGGAGGCCGTGGTGCAACAGCAAGTCGAAGCAGCTCGAGCCAAGCTCAATAATTTTGAAGTAGAGCTACCCAAACTAGAGTGACTCAGGATGAGTAACAGGTGAGTGTTGGGGGCCTGTTGGTGCTTGACCAAGTTTTGAGGAACCTTGGTCATGTTTGACCTATTTTTGGGACTTCGACAGGCTATTGAAGGAAGAGCACAAGTCGAAGCGAAGATCGTAGGATCTCATCCCCTTTTTAGGGATTTTTGGGTTTTGGGCTGATGTAATGGGTATGGAGATGTCGGCCCATGGGTTTACCCATGTTTAGGCCCTCTTTGTAATGTATAAATAGAAGTCTAGGTGATGTAAGAAAGAGTCAGAGAAGAGGTTTTTGGTGCTATGCTAAGTGAAAGCGATGATTGTAAATTCTTTGTGTATACCGTGTGAGATTGGGAAGGCTAAGTGCAAGTGATTGTAAGAGACTGTGAAGAGGCTTTGCGCTGTAGCTCAGGGAAGGAGGATCTAACAGAGTGCACACATATCTCATGTCCTCTATGGAGTAAGATATCATGGCTCTGTGCATGTAGAAGAGTGACAGAAAGAAATCAAGAAGAAGAGTTGGTGGACGTAGCCCCAGGGTGGGGGTGAACCACGTATATCCTGTGTTGTGGTTTCTTTGTGCTTTATGGTTGTTCTCTTGTTTATGTGGTTAAATGATTAGTGCACTGATATATGCTTAGAATAATCTAATGTAATAGCTTAGTGCTAAATAATATGAATGAATGCTAGATCTGATCTATGTTGGTATGCATAGTGCTTGAATCCATTGGATCTATGTGAATACTGCGTTGATCTATTATTAGGGTTTAGATGCATTGCAAACTAAGAATGAATATTAATGAACTATAACTGTTGAGTGCTCTGTTAAGGTGTTACAATCACAGATCTGTGTCCCAACTAAGGTTGTAGACATCCGAGTCCTGCAACCACCCTTGCCTCTACCTCATGTAAGACTTCATCTTCTTCGCAGGTGTTGCCGAAAGGGACGGTAGTTAGGGTTTTGTTGGTGCACTATTGTAAGCGTTGTACCCTGGGTCTACCCCTATGCCAACAAATGGTTCTGTTGTTGGGACCTAAAATTGTGATTGTTGGGAACTGAAGTAAAGAAAAAGAGAAGCTCTGTGTGTAGATCTGTTGCCTAGTGCACAGTAGTCTACTTGACTTGTGAAGCTCTGTGCTAAGAAGAAAAGTCAGATCTGAAGAAAAGAGGTAAGATCTTAAAGCTTTGTGCTTTTTTAAAGGTAAGAACAGTGAATTTTTTTAAGGTTTAAAAGCTTTGTGCTCTGAGAAAGGTAAGATAAGTGGAATTTTTTGTTTCAAAAGAATGGATCTAGGTATGTTTGATAAGTTTTGTCCTAGCTTGAAAAATAGGGAATAGTTAGATGAAAGAAGGTTTGATATGATTAGATCTGATAGAAATAATGAGAGATATGTTATTCCTATGCATAGAAAGAATGTTTGGAATAACAAATGGATGCAGGACCTTAGAAAGAATTTTTTGTAGGTTAACTACTATGATCCTAGTGCGCAGTACAGGAAATCCTGGGGATCATTTAAAAGAAAGAGAGGATTAATTCTTTGTTACAGTTGCAGAAGACCGGGACATATTGCTAAGGAATGCCCTGATAAAAGACCTAGTTGTCTTTGTTGTAAATCTATAGAACATGAAGTTTTGGATTTCCCTAGAATGATTTCTAAGGTTGAAAGAATGAATATGAGACAAGAAAACTCTGAGGAAGATCAAGAAACTAAGACCTGGGCAGAACCCTAGAAAGAATTAGAGAATTTATTGCTACAATTGAAAGAAACCCTATATGATCATAGAAATATCAACTTACTAGAGATATTCAAAGAAAAATAATGCATAGAAACAAGAATAGGGACTTCGACATTGACTGTGTTCTAGATGAGGGAACACAAGTGAATATCATGACAGAAAGAACTTGGGAAATTTTGGGAAAGCCTACTATGATCCCTTCATTAGGAGGAATATGATTATTTAGAGGAAATCTGATAACCCTATGTGGAAGACTCACCTAGATATCTATGAGAGCTCATGGAACTTCGACAGAGGAAGATATTGAGGTTGTTAAATTTATTGAGAGTAGTGCCCCATTTGCTATGTTACTAGGAAAAACTTGGATTGAGAGGGATCAGACCAGAAGAAAAGAAGAAGAAGTCTTAGAACAAAAGAATCAAGAATTAAATGATCTCATGACTAGGAGGATAACACACTTGATTGAAGAACACGAGAGTAGATTAAAGTTGTTCAAAACCAAAAACTTGGATGTCAAGGTGGAAAGAACACAAGAAGATTCACAAAATAGTGAAGCACCTACCCCAGACAGAGAAGAAGTATTGCCCTTAAACCCTACGAAAGACCATCAACAATGTGAAGTTACTATGCTAAAAGGAGATAAGAATCAATATGGAAAGAGGAATACAGAGATAAATATTACAGGGAAGAAGGCTAGAAATCTCAGTAAGAAGAGAGAAAAGATAGAAAAGTTGCAGAAGGTTCCAGAAGGGACTTCGCAGAAGGAAAGTTTGCAAGACTAGAAATTCACCAGTATACCAGAAAAATGCAACATGGAACTTCGCCATGACAAAGCGATAAATATGTTGAAAGCATTATAACCATTAGCCCGACGACCTGAATGGTTAGAACAACAGTTATGGCCAGAAATCTTGCCATCATACCATTGGGACCATGCTCCAATGGGTGGAACAACATTGATGAAGGCCTCTTTTCCATTGGATAATATGAATGGCACAGTGCACCTAGCCTGTCAGTTGATCACAAGAAAGATGGTAAGAAAGAACAGACCTACACAGGTCACGGGGTTCGTTGTTGACTTCATCGGGAAATGTGTAGAAGGGATCTAGATGAATTTGGTGAAGTACCTAGTCAACCAACTGGAATTGGATTTCTGTGAAGCTTAGGATTAGGGCTATGAGTTCCACTTTAGCTGGCTTCTGATCCTCATAGAATTTACCGCTTGGGAGATGCCAGAAGGTGCGACCTTCCCAGACATTGAGTCGTTCGAGTCACTCGCTGCAAATTTCACCACGCTCTGGTACTGGAGCAATATGGGAAAATAGTGGTAGTCAAACACGATCTTTCATAGATATTATCTCCAACTGAAGAGGGCTATCGAAGCTGTCCCTCACATGACACAAAACACCATGCATCGGTTCTTACCCCTCATGAAGTTCCACGCAGATCGACACTTAATTTATATCATCGTGTGCACATATGAGCATAAAGAAGAGCTTCAGTCATACTACAAGATCATAGAGGAGGACCTCAAAGAGATAACCAAGGACTGGTCTGTAGAGCTCCTCATCCTCGCTGACCTCGCAGAAATGTTAGACCTTGAACTAATCAACAACCCTGAGACCACTCATGAAGCAAAGGATACTCCTGGACCCAGCAGAAGGAAGAAGACCGAAGAGGTCCAAAACTTGAGCAGTGCATCGAAAGAAACTTCTTTAGTATCACTTGGACAAGGGGGTGATGACGAAGTAGATCAAGAAGAGACCAATGAAAAAGAAGATCAACATAAGCAGGGTGAAGTAACATCGCCTAGGGATCCTTTTGATGAGGATGATCCCTTGAAGAAAAGGAAGGTTTCCCCCATGAAACCCACTTCCCAAAAGAAATCCAGAGCCACCTTGACTAAGATGTAGACTGTGCTCATTGTATATGACTTCAACTTCATCATCAAAAATGTAACAGATGTGTTGCAGGACATCTTGAAAAAACATGAATCCAAGCATGAGGATATGTATGACAGGTTTGAGGTTGAACTCAGAGGGGTACAACAGGCCCTTCAATTCAGACGCTCAGTATCCACTGCGCCCCCACCATCAGAAGAAATAGAGTTGGGAGATGAGCCTACCCAAATCTGCAGACTAGCTGATGTGATCGAAGCTCACCTTCGTCGAGCACAAGCTGAGAAAGACCATGCCACAATGGCCCTGAAACAAGCCCAAGAAGAAATGGTAGATCAACGTTGGGTCACACAAAAGGAGAAGGATGACCTTCAAGCCAAGTTTGAAGAAGAGAGGGCACATGTCAAGCAAGAAAAAGAGCAGTTACTCCCAAAGCATCTTGGAGTCAAAGAAGTAGTCAACATAGCACTTCACTCTATGATGGGCTTAGAGCCAAAGGAAGAAGACCGTGTGGATTATCAAGTAGCGCAGCTCGCGTAAGCTATCCAACAAATTCAACAAAGAATAACAGACTTAGAGCTACAAACAATGCCCAACACTCCGCAGGATGTGTGGGATCAAAGAGAAGCAACTTCTCGAAGTTCATTTGAGAGGATCAGGGCCCATGCCATGGGATGTAAATAGATAAGTGATTGCAGTGCCCAGAATTATGAGAAACTCACTAAGGATCTCGAACTGAAGGCACTGGAGTCACAACTCCAGGAGGCAAAGCAACAAGCATAAATAGTACAGGCGCAGTTGAAGCCCCTATCAGTTGTTGAGAGGATGAAGCGATCACAAGAACAACACACTACTCAACAATAGGTCCACATCATTCAGAGCAAAGTCATGGAAGTGATTTAGAGGCTCCAACCAACACAGGATGAGGCTTTCCAACTATTCGCACAGATTGAATTCTGAGGAGTAGAACTGGAGAAAGTCGTCACTTCAGCTGAACAACGCTTAGAGGGACTTGCCAAAGAAATAGTTATCCAAGATTTCACCGAGTAGGATGCCATGGCACAATAGTAGGTTGAAGCAGCTCGAGCCAAGCTCAATACTTTTGAAGCAGATCTACCCAAACTAGAGTGACTTGGGACGAGTCACATGTGAGTGTTGGGGGCCTGTTGGCCCTTGACCAAGTTTTGAGGATCCTTGGTCATGTTTGATCTATTTTTGGGACTTCGACAGGCTGTCAAAGGTGGAGCACAAGTCGAAGAGGATATCGTGGGATATCAACCCCTTTTTAGGGATTTTTGGGTTTTGGGCTTATGTAACAGGTATGGAGATGTTGGCCCATGGGTTTACCCATGTTTAGGCCCTTTTTGTAATGTATAAATAGAAGTCTAGGTGATGTAAGAAAGAGTCAGAGAAGAGGTTTTTGGTGCTATGCTAAGTGAAAGTGATGATTGTAAATGCTTTGTGCATACCGTGTGAGATTGGCAAGGATAAGTGCAAGTGATTGTAAGAGACTGTGAAGAGGGTTTGTGTTATAGCTCAGGGAAGGAGGATCTAGCAGAGTGCACGCAAATCTCCTATCCTTTATGGAGTAAGATATCATGGCTCTGTGCATGCAAAAGATAGACATAAAGAAATAAATAAGAAGAGTTGGTGGACATAGCCCTAGGGTGGGGGTGAACCACGTATATCCTGCGTCATGGTTTCTTTGTGCTTTATGGTTGTCCTCTTGTTTATGTGGTTAAATGCTTAGTGAACTGATATATTCTTAGAAGAATCTAATGTGATAGATTAGTGCTGAATAATATGAATGAATGTTAGATCTGATCTATGTTGGTATGCTTAGTGCTTGAATGTATTGGATCTGTGTGAATACTGCGCTGATCTATTATTAGGGTTTAGCTACGCTGTAAACTAAGACTGAATATTAATGAACTATAACTGCTAAGTTCTCTGTTAAGGTGTTACAATCATAGATCTGTGTCCCAGCTAAGGTTGCAGACATCTAAGTCCTGCAGCCACCCCTGCCTCCACCTCGGGTGAGACTTCATCTGCTTCGTAGGTGTTACCAAAAGGGCCGGTAGTTAGGGTTTTGTTGGTGCATTTTTGTAAGCATTGAACCGTGGGTCTGCCCCTATGCCAACATCATGACACGTCAACATTTGTACAACATCTATACTTTCACATCATGGTCTGTACTGTCATGTGTCATGATCCACACTACCACCTTTCACAGTCTGTATAGCTTCATGTCACATCCTGGTGATGCCACATGTCACCCCTTCTAGTATTTTTGCATGTTTTTCCAAAATTTCAGAACACGATAACTTTCTCATACAACGTCCATTTGATCCATTTCAAGTTGCATTGGAAATATTTCGTCAAGCTCTTTGACATGGGGACATTTTCATCAACATTTGAAGACATAAATTTTATAGTAAAAATCCACCTAGATCATTCCTCCCCACTGAGAATCTTTTGGACCACCAAAATTATGGTTCATTCAGAAATGAAGTAAGGGTATTGTCACCTCACTTGTCCAATATCATCCATCCATCCTACTCGGACAATGATCATTTGGCTCATCACAATAAACATGAAAACTGAAATAGAATTGTTGATCAAGTTAGTCATTCCTTCCATTTCCCAAACATTAATATTCATTGTTGCAACCTCTAGCCATACTCCACTGAATATAAAAAAGCTAAGCAATAAAACTGAATATAAAAATGTAAAAGATAATGAATCAACAACACATTTGTCCTTCTTAACTAGAACAACATTAACCAAAAGATTTCTTTTACTTTGAACCATAGGCTGCAAGCTGGACCCTGGACACTTTCATGCAACGACATCTCATTCTGTACTTCTTGTGAATCCTAAAATATCTCATTATGGTTAGCATCAAACTTAACTACATTTCTAGGATCACATTCTTAGCTTTTACATACATGAGCGACAATTTCTTGCTTGCATTAACTAGTGTTTTCATTTACCTAGTAGTGACAATAGAAAAATTATTATTCATTTGATGAGCTCTCAAAATGAACTCAATCCAATATTTCAAGATATGATATCTGTTATGTTCCCTGTAGAAAATGACCTTCCTATCATATAAGTATGGACTTCCCAAAACAATCCTACAAATGTCAAGTGGAACGCTCAATATCAAAACTCTCTTCCTAAACTCTTGAGTATATTATTGTATAGTTTGTTCTTTACATTACCTTAATGTTTTCCATTCCATCATTGATTTTTTCATGTAGCCTAATCGATAAAATTGTTTCTTCAATGCAACAATAAACTCATTCCAAGAAGAGATAATTTTACCATGCTTAATGAGGTCTTTCTGAGTTTTGCTCTCCCACCAGGTCAAAGTTGTGCCCACTAGTCAAAGAGAGGCTATTTGGATATTTTCATTTTCATCAACAATCTTTTGAATCCTGCAGTAAACTTCAAGTTTATTGATCCAATTATCCAACTTCTCTGTATTCATTTCACCATCATACATTGGAAAATCAAACTTAACATCAAGTTTTAATAAAGGTAAATCAAAATGAGTTTTCTTAGAATGTTTATTTAAAGAAGAGCTGCCACTGGAACTAGAAGAAGAGGATGAAGATGACAAATATGGAGGAGTATTAGGAGGGTCACCACCATTTCCTTCAACTTTCATAGATGGACCATCTTCCTCGGGATTCTTTCGTTCCCTGTACAATTCTTCCACCATAGATTTCATCGCCATGAATGCTTCAAAGAAAGCCTCCTCACAACCAAAAGGATGTTCTCTCGATGATGCCATTTATTGTCTTCGGAATACATGTCCAACTTCAGGATTATATTCTTCAAGCAATCATTCACCATTCTTGAGCTTAATCATGGTTAACATTCACCACTTTGCAAATCCTGTCAAAATTGCTTTGATACCAAACTTGATCCAAAATCCAATGAATTAATTTGCATACAATTAAATGTGAATTAAACTTAGCTCAAATTAAAATCTCATACATAATGAAAATGCTGAAATTGAAGAAAATAAAGAGCAATAAAAAAGACAATATGAACACAAGTTGATAACAGAGTTCACCCCTCTTGAGCTACGTCTCAGGGTCCGCTTCCAATGAGTGAGCATTCCAATAATGATGTCAAAATGCTCTAATTACATCAAATGGTCTCCAACCTGCTCAAAATCAGTCTTTTGCCTCTTTAGGAAAAATACAATAGGCCTGGGAACAACTTTCCCTTCTCTTCCTATGCTCAAAAAGGGATAAAAATGCTCCATTTCCCCCTTTCCATAAAAACATCAACACTTTAATACAATATTGGGTCGATCCTTTTCAAAATCCCATCGTCTGATCCATTGATAAATTGATTGGTATAAAAAATAGGTCGCATGGTCAAATCCATTGGTAGGTCGTATTTTATGGGCTTACAAATATTTGAATAACAAAATTAATTACATTGCATGCCATATCAAGGTTTAACTCGATAGCGCAACGACTACCAACAATTTTTTGAGTAGAGGTCACAGGGTCAAGCTCGAGGACCTCTCCCATTTGTCATATGGTTACAACAATTAAATTTAAATGAATATTCCTCTGTTAATCATAACAAGACTTATCAACGACCCAATGGTTAAATGTTGGCTTTTTATCTATAAGGTTGGTGGTTCAATTCCCATGCTCGACACTTTCGAAAATGATAAGTCACTTTTGGGAAAAATTCAGCTGCCACGTGGTGGCCACATCATTTCCCAGTCACCGTAGATGTTAGCTCCATGTCAACAACAGATCACTGCCACATCACGATGTAATATTGCCACCTGCCCTACCACACCATCCTGTCCTACTGCCACAACGATGTCCGTACAATGCCACTTGTCTTTCCACGTCAACATCCATAAGCCTAGTCAACATTTCACATCAACATACATATGACCCAGTCATCATGTCACGTTGACATCTGTATGATGTAGTCAACATGTCACGTTAGCATCCGTACAATCCAATCATCATGCAAAGTTAGCATTCATATGACCCAATCATCATGCCACGTCAACATCCATACTTGCACTTCATTGTTGTATTGTCACATGTCATGGTTTGTACCACCACATGTCACATTTTGTACTGCCACATGTCACGTCTAGGTGATGCCATGTTTCACCCCTCTTAATAATTTTCCCTATTTTGTCAAAACTTCAGAACACGATAACTTTCTCATACGACGTCCATTTGAGCCCATTCAACTTGCGTTAGAAATATCTCATCGATCTCTTCGACATGGAGACATTTTCATTACCATTTGAAGACAACATTTTTTTGGTCAAAAATCCTCTTGGATCAAGGCCTCTTTTAATAAATCTGTCTTGGAGAATAAGGCTTTAACCCTCAAAATTTCCTCAAAAATGATGATACCTAGAACCATCTTAGAAATCTCAATATCCTTATTGGAACTAATTTTTCCACTCCTTTTGTTGTTGTCGTATCATCAATGTTTGGATTCAAGCTTCATCTCACATCTCATTCAATGCAATTAATTATGTTATTTTTACTCTTGCGCTTTATCCAAATACATGTCTAGATGACTAGTAAATTATAGAGACTTGTCTTTGACTCAATGGGAAATACTACTTACTTCCTATAAAAAAATCGCTAAGTAGTAAACCCAATAGTTCTTTTCCATGTGTTTTTGTGAGCCTTTTCAGCCTTTGGCAAGCTTTACCCCCAATCTTTTCAATGGATCCATACAATGTTCGTGATGTTGCCATCTAACTCTATGTTCATGGCTTCAACCTGCTCATTTTCTTGTTGATAATAGGAAGGTTTTTTTTTCCCTTATTTAATATCCTTCCTTTAGAGATTTGAACACTTGGCTAAAGAAAGGTATGCATAGATCACTCTCTAAGCTCTTTTGGATTTCCATATGAAAATCATGTTGTATAAAATGATGTGTTTTTTTGTGGTATTTTTTTTCATGGATCTCACATCAACCCATTTTGTTACATTATTCTATATGCAAAATATATTTGTATTGTTTCCTGAAAGGACGTGAAATTGGTCCCTCAATATCTATGTCCCACTTCTCAAATGATCTCAGTGCTAGAATTGGGTGAATATGTATAGCATTATTTTTTTGAGTTTTTTCTAGGCATAGGAAAATGGCACCACCTTGAAATAGTATCTTGCATCTTTGAAATTCGACAATCAATAATATCTACTATGCAAACTTGTATAAGAAAATTTCCACCACAAGGTTCATCATGACAAACGTTCAAAAACTCTATTGTTCATATTTGCAAATGCACCTCTTGGACACATTGTCTACATGCTATTTATACAAGCCATAGAGAATCCATGGTCACACCTATCATATTCTCCACTTATAATACACTTTGCAATTTTGACAAACCATGGATTTTTGACATTGATGACAAAAAATGGTCTTTTAGAAAACACCTTTTATGGATTTCCTTCGATTTCATTATTTATTTGGGACAAATAATCCGTGGTCCATAAATTTAAAGTTAGAGATCAACTAAGTCTCTAATTGGATCATTTGCACTAGAGAGATCAATTCAATTTGGAATATTTTTAAGTACGAATGTGCATCATGGTCTGTGCGCTTCACTAAGTTGGAAACTCCTCATGCAAGAGTGTCCCTACTATCTTAGGTAGTTGAGCCCTCAATATTTGTATATGCAAACTAAATAAAACACAAAACTAATTTAGAACTGAACTGTTAATTTAAAAAATAATCTAGAAATAGAAATAGATTGAGAAAATATGTATACACTTCCTTTCTCTCTCTCCTCCATAAAAACGAGTGCTCTCTCTTAATTGTTGTACACACTACTAAAAAGGGGCACACTACTACTATTATACACACTTCTCTATTGAAGAAGGATTTTTTGTAGCTAGAACACTGTCCAAACTACATAGGTAAATTAACACTCTTATCCTCTCAACCATTGTGCACTAATTTATTGTTAAGATACAAACACATGGGCTATGAAACACTTTGTATTCCTCAAGTTAGTATTTTTGTACCTTTCTTTGATCGTAATGGGGTTGGGTGTAGTAGTTGGTGATAGTCGTAGATGGATTGTAGTTGTTCTTAAATTCCAAGTTATACACATGATCATTGTATAAAACTCCTCATTTAATGAATATTTGTGTTGATATTTTGCCCATACCTATTGTGCCAATGTAATTTGAGATTCATTTTTTTGATATTGTTTGATTGCTTAAATATTTGGATTGCCATACTCTATTGATTGTGCATACAATATAATAAGTAGTTGTTGTGGATACACTATTTTGGCTATGCATACTCTGCGATCAAATTGGTATCATATCATTCACTTTGCATCCAATTTTCTATTTGTTACACAAATTATGATCAAGTATTGTTTTCAAACAAGAAAGCAATGGAGGATGAGTTGTAGTCATGCTGGAATACTTGAAGTCAAAGTTAGTACTATTATCTCTAAATTCAAGTCTATTGATAGCCAATTACTAAATATCACTCTCTTGCTATAGAAGTTTACCACCTTAGTTACACCATTACATTCCAACATTTAGCAACAACCCTCAAGGAGAAACTCAAGCATACAACTAAGCAATGCAAGAGGAGGCTTGTGCCAACTTATATATATATATATATATATATATATATATATATATATATATATATATATTTATTTATTTATTTATTTATTTATTTATTTATTTATTTCAAGTAGAAATGAAGGTGGAGATTTCACCTCACAATGGTTAGATGTATACCTCATGACTTGATGATCATGATTCCTTTTTCAAATTACAACAATTCACAGATAAATAAAAAAGTGCATTTTCAAAGCTACACATATATTTAGAATCTTTTCTTTGGTGGGATAATTTATATGAGTGTGGAGTAAATCTTGGATTCACAAAATTTGTGACTTGGGATGTGTTTAAATCTTGAATCAATGACAAATCTTATCAATGTTACTTAAGTTTTGAGTAACTAGATTGATCTTGGGTTTAGGTATTTTAGTCTTTTGATTGATCAAAATAAAGTTCTAACCATAAATTGTGTATGAAAGGAACTCTGTAATGACATATTACTTGAGTAACTAGTTTGGTCTTCAATTTAGGTGTTTTAGTATTTTGGTTGATCAAAATAGAATTCTAGTTTAAATTCCTTTCTAAATTTAAACTACTTTCTAAGGAATATCCTTGTGTATTGAAAAAAGTATTTAGGATGGAAGCGTAAAGAATATATTTAAGCACTTTTAAAAGAGAACCATAAATTATCTATGAGAGGATTCAAGATCTCTAGAATGGAATACTTTGAAGTTGAATTCGATTCAAAGTTCTTCTTGGTCTTTTAAAAGCACTAGTCATTATTTTAAAGTTAAACAAGGTCGGTTGCATTAATTAAGCATATTCTTGTTGTTGGTTGTTTATATAGATGATCTTCATTATTTCATTTTTTGAAAGTCTAACCTTATATTTGGTACATTCAAACAATGCACATGTGATGTGGGTGTGGAGGCTCTATGGATGAGTAGGATCAAGTACCACTTAATGTGTGCTTTAAATTTATACATACTTACATATCAAATTTTTATTATATGTGGTTGTGGACTAGATGGGTTCCCTTTGAACCTCATAGTTGTTCACACATACTTATATATGAAATATTCATTGTACATGGATGTGGGATAGATGGGATCCCTTTGGAATTCAAAGTTTTTCATCAATCCATGCATATGTGACATCCATGATTTGGCATCCCTTATTTGAGTGGATGTAAAGCATGAATCTACCTACTCATATTGTACATGTAGAGCCCTCAAATCTACCGGGACTTCATCTTGACACTAATATTGAGGGGTTATTCACCTTCACCCAACCATACACAACTTAGATGGTATCATACCTTGAGGTGTATGACATGTGTTAGTAATTAAAAAGGACAGCCTGTATTTAAGCAAAGTTTCTTCTTTCTATAAATAATCATTGGCTTGGAGGTCGAATGGATAGTTGTGTACACCAATCCTAATGTGACATGTAGTAAGGTTTTTGGTATCTCACAATTTACCACAAAGAGCATGAAAATAGATTTATAATAGATGAAAAAGATGGTAGATTTATTTCAATAGAAACATTATGATTAGGTGATTTATTGTTATTTATGTTATAACAAGTAATTTCCCCAAAAGGTTCAAAGACACACCACAAGAAGAATTATTGTATAAAAATTAACAATTAGAGATATGAGATGCAATATTTTTTCAATATTCAATTACACACATTGGCATTCCATACGCAGTTCCATGGGGCATTTGAGCAAGGGCTCTCTTTGAAATTTACCACGAGCAAGATGATCTAAGTTAGAGGTGATGAAAAATTTGTGTGAATTTTATGAATGAAGAAACCCTCAAATCAATCTATGTGTGTTGTAGGCTGATTGAAGAGGCATTGTGCAAAAAGTAACAATTAGGAAAATGAAAGCTAAAATTTGTTCATTTTTCATATGAACACATTGCCAAAACAAATGATATGGATTTAAAGAAATGTCGCATATTGCCTTATTCAATGCCAATATCTTAACACACTATAATAAAGGTGGTCAGATCAAGCAATGAAGGATCATGTTTGTTATAGATGTATTTGGCCACCTTTGATCAGATGTATCTTATTGGCCATTTATATGTCATTGGTCACCCTTTTGTTCCTCTCTATATGTATTTCTTCTGCATTTATGACACACCCATAGATTTTCTTTAGGAAACTCACGCTGCCCACGACTTGTCTTATGGACATTTTCTTGATATAAATAAGGGGTATTTTGGGAGAAGAATTAATAGTCCATTGACAACAAGGATATGCTAGAGAAATTCCAGGAGGAGTAGCCCTATATTTTTGTTATTTTCCCCTCTTTACAACTCCTTGGTTTTGAAGTTATTTCTAACTTTGAGTTGGGTTAAAAAATATCATAGTTTTCTTGATCATACTATAGTTGGAGAATATGGGTGGAGTGTAAACATATAAGTGGTCTAGGTAGGAGGAACCCGAACCCTAATGATGAAGGTGTTGGCAACATTTATCAAGTATAAGGTTGGTATTTATTGTTAATGTTTAATATATTTATAAATATCTCTCTTCCCTCCCCCCACCCCCAAATCATGGTGAAATTTATTTAATGATTTTATTTTAATTTATGATTTGAGGATGAATTAACCTCTTGATGTAAGTTAGAATCAGTGCACCGTGAATTTATGTTATCTTTCTATGTGTTTATCATAATTAACATGTATATGTCCATTTGGATTTGACGAAGGTTTGTTGTTGGTGTTGAGTGTAGGTATGAAGAAAATATTGGAATCAAGTATTTGGATTGGATATAAACTTCATAAAGGGATTAACCATTTGATCACATGTATTCTTCCATCCTCTTGTGCTAGGAAATTACCTTTTGTAACTGATTGATTCTAGAAATTTGATAGTTATGTTCTATTTTCTCTGTTAGTGATTCACCCTAAGTCATTGGGGATTTTCCCCTAAAATATAATCGGCAACTCTGTTGGAGAACTTTTTGAGTTTGTTGAAGATTAGTTTTAATATTAATTATCTCATTTTCCTTTTTTGTTACTGTAGAACCCAAAAAGTTTCATTTTTAGCATGCTTATTGATTTTTTCTACCTTTTTGTACTTCTGCATGTGCATGTATTTAGTTACATATGTGCATCCCTGCGACTTTCTATCAGTAAACAATGGGTGCACACAAGTTTCCTTAGAGAACCCATTAGTATATTTTGTAAATTGAAAAAATCATTACAGGCCTGGAATTTGCAGGCCCAAATTTGTCTTTTCTTGCAAGATTGGGGTTTTGGATTCTAAGTGTCAGGGATTTGAATTTGTTTTCATTTTTTTCTTCATTAATCATTAGAAATAAGAAAATAAATCAAAAAATATTTCTTTATGTTTAGGAATTTTTCCGTAGTTTTCTTAGTTACATTTCCAAATTGTTTCGATTTATAGGGTATATTGATTAAATATGAAACAAATGATGCATTGAATGTATAATGAAGTTGGTTTCTTGCATTTCAAGGCTTTTTAAGAGTGTTGAGATTTAGTCAAATATCCAAATAAACAATTTTGAATGTTTGTTATTATCTTTAAATTTTCATCATTTTTAAAGTATTTAAACATTACAAATTTCATTTCCATTTTCCGTTGTTGAGTAACCATTAGCCTTAAAAAGCAATGATTAATGTCTAAATAAAATAATATGTATATTTTAATTTTTGGAAAACACATATAGTCTAGGTTTAGGGCCTTTGTGTAGGTTGAAGAGTAAATTCTCCAAGGTTGTGAAAACAAAACTAGAACTACTAGAGAGTGTTGAAAATCCAATAGTAGAAAATACACTTGTTGGGAAAGCACACCTTACACACATGGCAAGCACAAGGTCAATATAAGAAAGTATAGAGCTTATCCCCTCTTTTTATTGTTTAGTGAGCTATGTGTGTACATGAATTTAGGTAGAATTGGCAATTCCTTTGGGTGACACCATTTCTTTCTAGTGTTTTGAGTGTGGGATGAAGTCCTATATCCCTTTCCCATATGTAAACATTTGACCCATGACTGTTCTTCCCATTTTCCTTTTGCAAATTGGTAACCTTAGGGGCTATTCCTAGGTTTTTTCCTAAGTGATTGAAAGTGGGAAGTGCTTGTTATACTTGAGAGAAACACATAACATCCACCTTAGTTCCTTTGGCCCCATGTCATCAATCTTGTTTTTAGAGAAAATGGAATCATCTATCATCTATTCTTGGTCTTTGATTAGTCTTGTCTTTGAGATGATGCCATCATATTTGACATGTACATCCTAAAGCTAGAGCTCAACTTCTTCAAGTATTTTCTGGTGACCTTCTTGAATATTTTCTTCCTTCTCCTTTTGAAGCTAAAATATGATTCCATTAATCAATTTCTTATGTCCTTCTTCAAGTCTAGTTTGCATTTCTAATTTTACATCATTAGTATTTAGGGGTTCCTCAACCTTCTTGCAAATTTCCTCTTCAAATATTTTTGGTCATAATCTTTTCAAATTTTATGGTAATCTCTTCATCCTTATTCTTGATTCAGACTCTTGTAGAAACCTTCTCACATTATTAACATCGTTAAGAATATCTTGATGATGTTTACATAGCCTTTTGATTTCCTTATCTTTCTTTTTCAACTCTTAACTAGAGTCATTTTTTACTTGTTTTAATTTTTGAACCAACATCAACAGTTATTTATTAATGGAATGACACTCCTTAATATATCATTTTATTTCTTCATTATCCTTCTTTAATTTGGAAGTTTCTTCTTTATCTTCATCTCCCCTAAATATAGGTATTGTCATTGGTTCTTATTTGGGTTCAACTAAAACTTTTATATTCTAATTCCCAAACATTTAATATTTATCCTAATTTGTAAAAATAGCTTTAAAATCATATTATTATTTATTTCCTCTTTCCAATGTCTTTTGAATCACCACAATCAAACCTTGTAGTCAAAAGTTATGCTAGTTTTAGTTAGCATATTTTTTAAAACCTCGATTTGGATATTGTTATGCTAGCCAACCTTCAACCTAATGTAACTCCCAAATTTATGCATGAATGAGTCTAAAATTTTGATCAATAATATCATGGAATATCTTCTTTGTAATGCCAAAGGTCTCACTAAATTCTATCATGTCAAGAAAAAGTTATGATAATTTTCCCAAAACTTGTTGATTTTGACCTCCTTCAGAAGAGAGAACTTGTATAGTATTCCATGCATCCAATTTTGTAAATCTAATTATAAAATTTGGACCTAAAATACTATGATATGTCTTCTTTACAATTCCATTGGTGGACTCAATATGTATCTCACTAGCTTCAAATATGACTGTTTTGGGCCAAGAACATCCATTTGAGACTAGTTTTAGGACTAGTAAAAAATCGTGACTTCAACATCCTGTAACTTCAAAAATATAGTGACCTAGAGTGTGGAATTTTGACACAATGTACTTTGATTTGTCTTCTTTGCATCATGGAAACTTTGATTTTTGAAAATTTCCCTAAATATGTAGAATGGAAATGGTAAGATGGTTTGTTTGAAGGAGCCAAACCCAATGATCATCCTCTTTGATGCTAAATCTTTGTACCAAATACTTAAGATTGCATAATAAACCTGGTTACACAAAATGTACACAGGATGTGAATGTGGATCACAACTCCAAAAAGCATAATAGAGATGAGCTACATAATAACTCCTTATAGAATAGGGGAACCTCCTCCAACTGATCCTATACATTCATTTATTCAAATCACATGCTCCTCTCCATAATGAATATATTGACATTTCCATACCTATTCTCACTCATTGCAGATCAACTTTCGTTTGGTTTTGAAGGATTAGTCTCTTTCTTTGAGTGTCTTTCAATTACAAAGAATGTGTTTTCTTTAGAATTGTTTAGGGAAAGATCAGATTTCTTATGAATAGTTCACTTTAAAAGAAAACTTTTAGTTTGGGTTTCTTTGTTGTAATAAAGTTCATTATTGCTTTTAGTGAAAATTTTGAAACAAAAAGATTTAATTTCTTGCTTTATATTAGATTGGGGGCATCCTTGCATTTGGAGTAGCGAAATTGCATGATTCTTGACATTTTTTGGTCTTAAATTCTGAAAAATTTTCCCCCTCATGGCTGCGGGGGGGGCGCATGAATCGTGCATTGGTGTACAATACCTTTTTCTCACTTCTTGAGAATCTTGATATTGATGAGTTTAATAGATTTTGGGACATTGTGCATCTAGGAATGATAAATTTTTTCTCCTTCTCGTAGCATATCTTTCATCGAAATGAAAAGATTGCATCTTCATATTTTTGCATAAATTTTGAGTCGGTCAAAACACCATATTGTCCACGCCATTTTACTATTGAGTAACAACAACCATAAAATAAAGCGCTTATAAAAATTGATTAGACATTTTTTATCTTTTCTGGTAACAAACCTACAATAGATTAGTCATAGGGATTTGGAATAGGTGTGAAAGATAACTTTCCAAAGCTGCAAACAAACATAGTATCTTGTGATAGGGAGAGTTAAATCCACTTACTACATTTTGTCTTGGGAATCCATTCTAACACAAGGGTCAATCACGAGGTCGCATTGAGACTGGCAAAGTTACTCACCTTGCTTTGTTGGTCTTGGTGTAGAGATTGCATGTATTATGGGGGTCACTTGAAGGTATACCCACAATGATGAGTGGAAGCCTCTCAAGTTGATTTCGGGCTAGATACCCTGCCCTTGCGTGTGGATCAGACTGTCGACTATTTCCCCAAGCATCATTATTGTTTGTGGTAACCTTACTGGCCTATCTCTTTAGGGTTTTTACACAAGGTGATTGTGGAGGGGCAAGTCTTCACGGTACCTGGAATCGACGTTGGCCAAACTCACTCGGGCTCCTTAGAGGGTATACCCATGATTATGTGTGGGAGCTTGCACCAGGGTGTAAGTCTGTTAAGCAGGTTATCAAAGTAACTTTTCCACCCACTCTATCTCAACCCCTTCTTACTTTGTTCTCTCAATGTTGGATTTCATCACCAACTAGTGTGCTCATTGTGAGAAGGTTTTGTTTGCTTGCTTGCTTACTAGATTTTTAACACATGTTGTTTGTTTTCCCTAGTGGACTCTAGATTAGATCTTTATTTTTATGGCGTCAATTCCCAGAATGACCAATGAAGGAACTCCTTTTCCCGGGGAACCTTTTGTTTTTCCTTCTTACAAAAACATTGGTCCTCCTCATATTGCTACTTTGAGCCTTCCAGGTCTCACAATTGGGTTACAAGTATGGTTTTTTTCCACTTAGGTAATCTCGAATGCAGTTAGTGATTCAGTCACAAGCACTTTCCCTCAAGAACATCAACCTCATGTTGATCCTTCACCGTCTTCACCAATAAGATCTTCTTCACTTTCTTCACTTGCAAGGACTTCTTCCATTTCATCTTCTTCGCTGAGTGAAAGATCTCAAGATGGTAACTTGGTGGATAAGAAGAAGAAAAATAATCAAGGATCCAAACTTCCAACCACTATCAAACAGGTTGGAAAACAACCAGTTACTGTTAATCGTGCTGGGAGTGTTGATGATGTCAAGATCACCCAAACAACCTGTAAGCCCAAGTACCCTTGCAGTCTTTGTAAGGGTAGCCATTTTCTTAAGGATTTACATGGTCTATCCAAGGTTATAGAAGCATGGTCTACACATCCTCGCCAACCCATGTCGTTAGCCTCTAGACAAAATGCTGATGACTTCCCATCGACTAGTCAAGATATAGTTGGGAAGAAGAAAAGTAGAGCCAAGTTCCCATGTATGTTATGCAAAAGGTGTCATCTAACTCATCTTTGCCCTTGTATGGACAAAGCCTTAAAATTACTAGAAGAAATGATTGTTTCATAGCCTCAACTTCTAGCTGCTTATCGCAAGCTTTCTCTCAACCCACTTGTAGTTGATGGAATGATCAATCTGGTTCCCCCGTTGGTCAGTCCAGTTGATCAAGTGGTCAATCTGGTCACATCCTTTATTGAACCAGTTGACAAAGTGGTCGATACGATCCCATCCTTGGTTGATCCCACTCTCCCTTTAGAGAGTGTTAACAAAGTGGTTGATCCAATCCCATCGTCAGTCGATCCCACTCTCCCTTTAGAGAGTGTTAACAAAGTGGTTGATCTGATCCCATCGTCGGTCGATCCCACTCTCCCTTTAGAGAGTGTTAACAAAGTGGTTGATCTGATCCCATCTTCGGTCGATCCCACTCTCCTGTTAGAGAGTGAAACCCAAGCAGTCAATCCGTTTCCACCTGTCGACCCTATTCTCCCCTTGGAGAATGAAACCCAAGTGGTCGATCTAATCTCTCCATCGATTGATCCTACTCTCCTGCTAGAGAGTAAACCTGATACTGCCCATGTTTTTCTCGTTGATACAGAATCTACCATGTCGGGGGCTATTCCTCCTTCTCCCATGGAACCCCCTCCAAGTTATGAGGCCATCCATTTTGATTGGGGTGTGCTAATTGGACCTCGTCTTTCCTCTCACATTCCTTTCCAGATTACAGTACAGGTTTGTGGTCGAGACATTCCTTAGACACTGATAGATGAAGGTGCATCCATTAGTATTTTGTCCTCTTTTGCTTGGAAAACTTTGGGTTGTCCTCCACTTGCGCCGGTTACGCAGAATATGTTAGCTTTTAACAGAAGAACTAGTCAACCTTTAGGGACCCTTCCTCAGTTTCCTGTAACTTTGGGAGGGAAAATTGTCTTTATTAACATCATGGTAGTCCAATACCCCTTGGATTTTTCTTTACTCCTTGGGAGAGATTATGTCTATGCCATGAAAGCTATTGTGTCTACTCTTTTTCATGTGATATCTTTCCCTCATGAT
>JZKD02S1888338.1:85375-111848 GCA_000966675.3 Picea glauca
AGAGGAAGCGGCATTTAAATGGCATGTCACCCATCCCTCTTTAGTTAGTAAATTCAATATCTAAAACTTAAAGAAAGCGTCATGTTTTGGCGTGTTTTGTTCTAGATCTAGATGGATCTAGGGAGACTAGTTAGTGTCTGCACCTACTGATTTATCCAATAATAGGGGAGCCAACTGATTTTCCTTTATTTTTTACAAGTTGGGGAATATCAATTTTTAGTCTCTTACTAGCATGTGAAGATTGAATTGGTGAAACATCATGGGCAATCTGAACATTGGGATTGACAGGTGGTGGAAAAGGAAATGACATAGTGGGCCAACCACAATGGTGAGATACATGCGGGTTGACGATCTGATCCAGGTGGATATCGTTGGCCACCCACCTTTTCCAACTGGCTCAAAACAATTTTCTGGCAATTTTGGCAATTTACTAATTTTAGCAATTTTTAACTTCCAGGGTCATTTTGAGGGCCTAAATGAAGATTTTTTGGGATTGAGATTCTCAATGATAGCCAAAATATTTGATTGAGCCCCCTAAATGAATATCCTTGACAATACCTTTCCAATGAGCTATCGTGCACCCCAAACAAATATCGTATGCCAAAGTTACGCCCCTGAGAAGTTGATACATCGAACTACTTAAAACGAGGTCCACAAAACTGTTGCTTTTCATCTTCCATGGTTAGGGTTTTGTATTTTATTTATGATAAAAAGGCCCTTGGAGCCTCATTGTAAAATTACCTTCTTGAGACTGCAAGTAGCTGTCACATCTCTTCTCATAGATAAGCTGCCACCATTCTAGCGAGTCTTTCACTCTGTATTTTTACAGTCTTTGTACATTTTCTCTCATTAATAGAAAAATGTGTATCACTGTATCTTTGTGTTTATGGTTGCATCTTTGATACATTTTTTTTCATATTATTGGATATCCGAGATATCTCTGTACATTTATTTATTATATCTCCACTCTCATTTCATGCCGAAAATAATCCAGATAAGTGGTATCATAGCAGGCTGCTCTTGATCATTTTTTTCAGTGCATGTCCCTGACGAGGTCTGAGTATAGAAATTTGTGTCTCGAGCTTGTCTCTCTTGAAGACAATCACTCTCGCATGCCCAAGAAACCCTCCATCGTGGAAGAAAAGAAAAATGATGGAGAAAGCGATTCTATCAATATGTTGCTTGAGCAAGCTCTCATGCGATAGAGGGACAAAATGATGGAGAACTTTTCCCACACCCTTCAACACCTTCCGATAGCAACAAGCACATATTCATCAAACAACCACTTTGGAAGCACCTCTCCTTTCAAGGTACAAGTTAATTTTTATATTCTCGTATTTGAAGGTCAGATACATGCAGATGCCCTAGAAAAATGGTTAAATTTGCTAGAAGGTTATTTCTCTGTTCACCATTTTTCTGAAAGGGAAAATATCACCTTCGCACTCCTCAAAGATCTCCCCCATGTCAAACATTGGTGGGAAAATTACTGAGAGAAAAGTTCCACAGAAGAGTCTAGAATATATGGGGTTGATCCCACTTGGGATTTTTTTGTGGACGCAGTAAAGGAAAAATATTACCCTATTGGAAATTATGAGGACCAGTATATGAGATGGACCACACTACGACAAGAGAGAGGCCAAGAATTTATGGAGTTCACCAATACTTTCCATACCTTGCGCACCACGCTGGGTATCAAAGACTCCGAACGAAATTTGGTTCTGAAATACCATGGGGCTGTACACAGATACATCCAAACTGAAATGGATTTTTTGGACATCTCATCACTCGGTGTTGCTTATCGATATGTTGTTAAAATTGAGCAGAAATTTAAGCACCAGAACAAACAATATTTTGGGTCTGCAAATCTGCAACAACCAAAGTATGATAAAGATGGCCCTAACAAACAGTCTCCCGAAAACCAGTCCAAGCCACAGGAAAAGAAGGGTCATGGGAAGACAAAGAAGGACACCAAAAAATGGTACGATTTCCACAAAATCCCCTGGCACAACACCGACGAAAGTTGCTCAAAAAAGTCATTAGTGGACGAGCTCAAAGACAAGGAGCCAAACCCTGATTCAGAATTGGATTCTAGAAATACTGGTAAAAGACAGATCATCGACGCAGATCCCACTTCTATTGTCACGACTGCAACAATTCAACCAGAGGAAACAACAGATCCTGAAGAGGGGGAGCACCTTTTTCATTCATATATGTGGGTGAAGGGGGCCCCGTTGCATTTTATTGTTGATAGTGGAAGCCATAATAATCTCATCTCAGCAGAGGTCGTCAAACAGTTGGGATTGTCGACAACACCAAACCCACAACCATACAACGTCAAGTGGCTTCTCCAGGGATGAGATCTTTGTGTTAGCCAGTAGTGTCGATTGTCATACGACATCCATCCCTTCAAGGATGAGGTATTATGTGATTTTTCCCCACTGGATGTCTGTGATGTTCTTTTGGTCCAGTCATATATGTGGAAGTGCCATGCTATTTATGAGTCTCAACGTCGTAGTGTCTGTTACTTTGGGGGGTCATATCTACAGAATACCAGAGGTAATTCCAACTATTGTCCCACATAAACAATGTCGCAAGGTAGTATCTCATACTACAAAATTTAGCTTCTTCATAATCTTTTCAAAAGGTGAACATAAGGATACTGCAACCACTACAACCTTGGCCCAAGCACCTTCTATCCAACATAAGCAAGTCTACAAGATTGCAACAAAACACAAAGATTCCTTCTACACATAGTCATCTCAGATAGTCCGACTGGTTGAATAGAGTTAACCCCTCCAGCAACAAGGTCGTGACAACCTTCAACAAGCTAAGCAACACAACTTCTCCAACAAGGCAAGCAACTCATCAAGATGGAGATTCAACAAACGCTTTTCCCTCCCCCCCCCGGGCACTCAACGCAACGGAGAACATTTATTCTAAAGGAGGGAGGATTGATCTAGGTGGATATTGGTGTCCACCCACCTTTTCCAACTGGCTCAAAACAATTTTCTGGCAATTTTGGTAATTTATTATTCTTAGCAGTTTTTAACTTCCAGAGCCATTTTGAAGTCCTAAATGAAGGTTTTTTGGGATCGAGCTTCTCGATGATAGTTGAAGGATTTTATTGATCCCCCTAAATGAGTCTCCTCGATGATACCTTTCTAACGAGCTATCGTGCACCCCAAATGAAGATTGTATGCCAAAGTTACGCCCCTGAGAAGTTGATTTACCAAACTACCCAAAACGGGGTCCACAAAACTGTTGGCTTTTCATCTTCCGGGGTTAGGGTTTTGGATTTTCTTTATGATAAAAAAGACTTTGGAGCCTCATTGTAAAATCATCTTCTTGCGAATGCGAGTAGCCATCACATCTCTTCTTAGAGATAAGCTACCACCATTCTAGCGTGTCTTTCACTCTGTATTTTTACAGTCTTTGTACATTTTCTCTCATTAATAGAAAATTGTGTATTATTGTATCTTTGTGTTTATGGTTTCATCTATGATACATTTCTATTATATTATTGGATACACGAGATATCTTTGTACATTTATTTATTATATCTCCACTCTCATTTCATGCCAAAAATAATCCGGATCACGATCTCTTTCCATCCATCATTTGCAGGGACTTCTAGCTACAAGGACAAATGTGGAGAAACTAGAATGCCGAGGATATTCTGAGGAGGCTGGAAAGGGGGTCTTTCTGGTTGAGGGTGCACTATTCCATGACTAATCCAATTAAACAACCAATCTTGGAACAACCGATTCAATTCTTAAGGATCAACATTGATGGGTGTTCTATATGCACTAAAAACACACTAAAAACCCTCAATTAAATTGTCAACCTGGGGTAAGTAAACTTAGAGTTGTAGAAAAATATATGCCAAGGTAGAAGGGTTGGTAGTAGTATAGTCTAACTAAGGAAGTGGCTATCTAAGGGCTAATCTATTCAAGAAAATCTATCTAATGAGCAAACCTTACTAAGCAACTTTAAACTATGTAACCTAAGTACTTTTGAACCAAGGATCGATGGGTAGTTCTAGGAAAACAAGTGAAAACCCTACTTGAAGCAAACTAGTTCAATCATAACAATAAGAAAAAAACAACTATTTAAGCATAACAATAAACAAATAGAAAAAACAAACTACTTTAACTATCCTACCTAAATTCAATGAACAACTATCCTATGAAAGCAAGTAAATGAACAAGCAACTATACTATCAAAGAAAGAATAGACAAATAAGTAATTAACCTATTAAAGCAAGTGAACAACTAACTAACCTAGGATAACTTCTACAACAAGTAAACTAATTAATACTACTCAATAAGCAACTAACTAAGAGACAAATGAACTCTATTCTTAATACAACTATCTCTAATTCATAAAAGGAAATCTATTTAATTGAAAGAAGGAAGAACAAACAACTAACCTTTAATCTATGATAAGCAAACTACTCTTTAACATACCAAAGTAAAAGACTATCTATCCTACAATAGCAAGAAAACCATTTTCTGATCTACAAAAGCAAGAAACTATCTTTTAACCTATGAAAACTCAAATATAGTGTTGGTGGTTGTGTGAATGTCTCTGGTGTCTTATAATATCTCGATGGCACTTGAAAACAAAATATAATTCAAGAGTTATAAGCTCAATATTGATTTCAATAGCAAAGTGAAAGGTGTGGATTACGAAATCCAGTGAGAACTTAGCCATTACGGAAACAACGTCAATTACCCTGCATATTCATGTGATTATTACTCATGCATAAACCATCAACAATATAATGATATTATAATTGTACTCTATGCTATGTAAGCAAAACTCATATTTAAATTCAATCATTAACTAAGAATTGGAATTGCAATCTAATTCTAGGAAAGAAATCACATAAAATAAAGCTATGCTATATCTATTTTAACAATTCAAATTACGGAAAGGAAAATGCATATAAACATAAATTAAAACATGATTCTAGCATATAGCAAGTAAACTAATGAACAAATTAATCAACAACTAGTTAAGAAAAATCTAAATAACAATTGAATAGGCAATCTACAAATAAAAACTGAAACTAACCCTATCCATCCACCGAAGCCTTGTTAAAGAAAACATAAACTGAAACTCTATTCTACTCTGTTTTAAAATTGATTTTAAAAGCATAAATAAGATACAATCTAATATTTAATTACACATGGGGTTAGTGTATGAGTTTGCAAAATCGTTCCTACTAACTAAAAAATCAACACATCTTAACAAAATCCTTCATACTAACCTGCAAAAGAACTAAATAGTTAAGCTACAACAACAAATTATATAACAAAGAAAAAATAACAATGCATGTACAAGAAATGAGATAAAAGACATCTAAGCTATGAAATGCATAAATAACTCATAGAACAGTTACCAGACTGCTAGTGGGCCCCCCAACAAGTCATGGTCACTTCTCAAATGCACACCATGAGCTGAGCAAAATGATTTCACCCTTAAAACTTGAAAAACACAGTCTTATATAATTCTGGCAATTGAAAATAGCAAAAACAGAGGAAAATCGTATTTGTCTCTAATCCTCTACTTCTTCTTCTGCTTAACTATTGTATGACCACCACAGTGGTATTTATAAGTTTTACAGACCAAGTGGTCAACCATTGGAGGGTCGAACCACTTCTAAAAACAACAAATTACATTAATGGTGCCCTAGCTGCCGAAATGGAGCGAGCCAATAATCGCCCAGCTCAACAACCCAAAACGAGTTGTCAAGAGTTTAGTAGCTGGAGGGGGCAAGCATGAGAAAAACCCATGTTCTTGATTCACCCATCATTGATCGCCAATACCATAACCACCAAATCACCCATTGTTTTTGTGCAAGACGAGGTGTTGGACGGAGTGCCGGACTGGGTACCGGATCGAGTATTGGATGGAGTGTCGGATTGAGTGCTGGAAGTAGAAACGTGATGCAATTTTTCCCCGTAACACCAAAAAACATGAATTAGATCCTTGGAAACATAAAAACGTGATGAATTATACTCAAGATCAACATAAAACATGAATTATACATACCTGGTGTGGATCATAATGTTTTGGCACAAAATTATTCAAAAAGCTTCTCCAAAACATGAAAAACACATATGTACATTCGGAAAAAGTATCTAATTATTGTCATAAAATTGATCATATCTCGGGCCCAACAAACGTCAAAATGGATAGAAAATCTAGGCCTCCTATGGCATCGATTTCAATTTTCCCTACCTCTGTTATTTCTGCCATTGCCGCCCCTACTGAAAAATCCCATCCTGTAGCAGCAATTCGTCAGTAATGAATCTATTAATAAACCATACATGAAACTCTACTTACATGAATAAACAATCAGCTAAAAAAATGACACAGGATACATGCAAATCCATCCATAACAAACGATTCAATAATTGTCAAATGAACAGGGGGTGATAGGGTTTATGGGAAATATGGAGGGAGTGTAATTAGTGAAAAGTGGTATAATGATAGGGGATTAGTACACGAATATTGTTCAACAATTAATCAAACAATTTACTATGTAATAAAATCAAAATAACAATCACCAACCCTTGTTGTGTTATCCCTTTGTTTCTTTTACACATACTTTTCCTTTTAAATTTATTTCATAGAACATGGATGCAATAAGTGAAATCAGGATTGTGAGGGGAATGTAATGAGCGAAAAATGATAGAATGACAGGGAATCAATATTGGATACTGTTCAATTGAAAATAAATCAACACAAGCAATCAAAACATATCTCTATCGAGACCGTCAAAGTTTTAACAGTGTTCCCTTTTCAAAACAATAATTCAAGCTCATACTTTCATGACAAATTTGCTTGTTGGATTACAAATTGTTTCATACAATAATCTATATGCACATAATTATTCAATCACAATAGCCATTATATCCTTTAATAATTATATGACAGTCATAATGAACATCATTGCAATCGCTATAAGAAACCACAATATCCTTTGAGCCACGACCATAACATTAACTTCAATGCTTCATCCCTTAAAACCAACAGGAACACACACATTGTTTACAACAATTCATGTCCATCATTTATATAGTCATTGTTCCACACAATCAATCTGGACGTTATAAATCTTAGTCAGGCCTCAAACATTTCATACACAAGTGTCACTTTTATATAATCAACATAACGATTGAACCAAAATAACATTCAATCCTTTGATCCCAAGCTTCAAATAAATAAGTGGGTACAGATCTCTTCTAGAATTACCAGACAAAGGACTAAACCAAAATCGTACCCAAGTAACTGAGCATGCACAATGCTCTCATCAACCATATAACTGGAGTAAATATGATATCAATGTCATATTTAGGGTTTAAGACAACAAGTGGAAGGTAAGAACGGTGGTTCGACCAGAGGGTTTGATATTTGAATGGTGCAAACAACTCATTCTATAGGTGATCTATGATAATTTACCACAGAACAATAATTTTCAATAATGCTCTCAATTGTAAGGGTTTCAAAACAACATACTGCAATTTCCAATAGACAGCACAAATGAAGCCAACCCCTTTAACAACACTGAATGAGCGACCGAGTATAAACTCGTGCCCGACCAAAATCATGAATAATGCTTTCATCAAATTCTGGGTGGCGTTATCTTCATACTGTGCAATGTTTTCCATGCCATTGTGTTGGTGAGGGAATAGCAAGGTAGCTAAAATCTCAAGGTTTTTCCCAGAGAAGGCATGGAAAAATTTAATATTTATATTTCATCAGTTCACATTGAAACCCACAAGGTCAAAATATGGCGTATGTACACTAGCCACAGAGAATAGTAAAATCGAGATAAAGGTGGGGAATTAGCAAATCCCAGAGCTTTGGCAGAGTATGATAACCAATTTCAACAAAGAGGCCAACCCAAATATAGAGAAAAAACAAAGAAGGCTCAAATGCAATCTTTATCAACAATTCTATGCGAAGGATTACACAAAACAAGACCGAAATCATTTTTTTTTTTAAATGCCAATATTCCAGAAGCACCACCATGAGAAACCAAGGACGCAAACACCAATACTTAGTTCAAAAATATTAGAACAACTTGAGAGTCACACAAACCATGAGCAACTAGAGCCAAAAGTTGATTCAAATGGCAGAGTAACTATCATGGATGGAAAAGTAAGAAAACCCATACCTAGAAAAGCCCGCGTGAGGAAAAAACAAGATTGTATATCTCCCTCACGACCGAGCAAGGCGGAGAAAAAAAAAATACCGGAGACAAAACAATGAAAGAATGACTAGGGTGATGGTCTCAAGGGGATCTTGAGTGACGTGCAGTAAATGCACGCCGCTTCTCCCTTCCAATCTTCATTGAATGTGCAATAAATGCACGTCGCTTCTCCCTTCCAATCTTCATTGAATTTTTAGTACGAGCCAAGCCCACTCACCATAGCACTAAAATCAAACCATTAATAAACCAAAACCCAAAATTTCCATATCATTTCTGCAAAGTGCACCACCCCTTGGTAATATCAAACTTCTTCAAATGTCAACTTGCTAGGAATACAAATCAATATGAAACTCAAACAATGGACATAACCATAGTAGCAAGGGTCAAAAGCACCCAAACTCTTGTCATAACAATACACAACATTAGAACCTGAGTATAATTGTTTTATCCAAAAGGGAAACATTAGTATATCCTATGAGAGATCGTCAAATCCATTTAGTGCCATGTTTTAATCATCCAACCAACACATATCCCTATAACATTTTAAACCATGATCTAGAACAAATGAACTGTAGAAGACTGTGTTGATACCATCACATAAGCAAACAAAATATAAGCACTGCTTATCCACCATAGTGACATAAGTCTACAAGGGGTCCCACCTACTAGTTTATTATTAATATAAATAAATAATAAAGTTTGGAAATCATTTGCGAGCATAACATTCATCGTTGCATTTTTTTAAGCGTCAACAAACTGGCGACTCCATAGGGAAATATGTTTCCAACATATTAAGAACTCAGAATGTTTGGTTTTGCATACCAGGTGAATCGTAGATCAAAGAATTATTTACCATAATGATTATGCAACAGGGGAAGTGAGGCGACTTAATGGAAAATGATCTGGGACTTTGGGAATAGCTCATGGAAAATGTTACGTATGAGGGGTTATTCCTATATGCATAACATTCAATTGGTCACAATGAAAGCATTTATTGTTTAAAGGAGAAAAATCTCTGGTGTGCTCTTTTTGAATCTCAGAGTGGAGGGAATAAAGGAAAGAAAAAAAGTAGGGTTGACAATCCAATTGTCTATCTAACAACAGTACTCGAAGCAGAGTGATCTAGGTGGATATTGGTGGCCACCCACCTATTCCAATTGGCTCCCCATGTTCGTTTTTGTTCAACAGTTCTTCTTTACTGCTTTGTAATTGTGGGTTCTACACTTTTGGGGCTGTCTAAATCCCCACACATCCTCTAGGTGGATACAGGTGGCCTCTCGCCTAATCCAATTGACTTATTTTGTATGTTTTCATGTCAACACATCTTGTTGTATTTACAAGGCTTATTTGGGGCCCTAAACGTTGTTTTTTTGGCTCGCCACAGTCAAATTGTAGACGGAGTCAGAGTTTGATGACAAAATGTGTATTTCTCTGAAAGACCTTTCCWACAGGGTAGTATGCGCTTAAAATGGAGGTCGTATGCAAAATTTATGACCCTTGGAAGTTGAGGTACCAAATTACACCAACTTACCCATAGGGTCCACATGAATTTTGGTGTTTCRCCTTCTAGGGTTAGGTTTTTGGATGTCTAGGGTTTTGACATTCATGAGTAATATAAAAAATGCCTCTAGAGCCTCATTGTAATCCATTCTGCTTAGAYGAATGCACGTAGCAGCCACATCTCTTCTCAGAGATAACTACCACCATTCGAGCAAGTGTTTCAGTTATGCAGTTTTACAGTTTCAACCTATTTCATTATTTAATAAAATATATTGTTCAATGAATATTTGTGTTATTCTTTATATATCTGTGTTTTATTGTATTCATTCTATTAATCAGTTCGTTCTGCTCCTAAATTCAGATCACAAAGAGAAATTTTAGTGATGTCTACAAGGGGGACATCATGACAGCTGTGTAACTTGATTGTTATTGATTAACAATACTTATAGAATAACATCGATGTGGCAAAATTGATCCAAAGTTTTATTTTTGAAAAGAAAAAGAAATCAATAAAATAAAAACAGCGGAAATGAAACAACATAAAATAAAAAAAACAACAACAAAGCAAAATCAAAACAATGAAAAAAAAAAAAAACTATGATACAAAAGTGACTTTCATGCAACGTTTTAACCTTCAAATTGGTTCTAGATAGTGTTTCAAGTGGGAACGGTTGGTACTATAGGAAAATAATCTCTCTTCCAAGTATTTTAGAAGATAATTATTTGTGCCCAGGACAAAAGCGATTTTAAAAGGACCTAGCCATATTTTTTGAAACTTCGAATGTCTTCCTCTGTCTGCATGGGATGAATCTGAAAGAAATACTTTCTCATTTACTTTAAACCTGGCAGCTTTTGCAATTTTATTGAAATATTTCTTTATAGTTTGTTATCTTCGCTTTATGTTCTCCAAGGAAAACATCCTTTGTTCCTCTAAAGATAACAATGTATTTATCCTTTGAGAGACATTAGAAGAATTTAATTCTTTGATCTGTAGCATCATCCGTAGAGAAGAAAGTTTCAGATCGGTAGGAAAATTAGCTTCTTGACCATAAACAAGCTGAAAGGGAATGCAACCTGTGCTTACCTTGGTAGTAGTGAGATCTTCCCATAGGGCATAAGTGAGGAGGGTGTGCCATTGACGATGCTTATCTTAAATGAGCCTCTTGATGATCCTAACCAGAATTTTATTAGTAGACTCATCTTTCCCATTTCCTTGAGGGTAATAATATCATGACGTAAAATGTTTGACTCCCAACTTATCTAGAAACCGAGTCAGCTTAGTATAAATGAAAGCATGACTGTTGTCTGTAATAATTTCTAAAGGAATGCCAAATCTGGAGAAAATATTAGTTTCAAGGAAAGAAAGAACCTGTTCATCCTGTGAATGTTTGAGTGGGACAACTTCAGTCCACTTAGTGAAATAATTTGTTGTTGTCAAGATAAAAAACTGCCCTGGTGAAGATGGAGGATTAATAGGAGTGATAAAGTCTAGACCCCATTTCAAAAAAGGAAAATCAGGGAGGACTAGTTGTAGAGGCATGGAAGAAAGACATTCTTTCCCAACGAATTTTTCCACTTGTCACAAGATCTTGAAAAGTTATAAGAATCTCGAAAAAATGAATGCCATTAATACCCTTTTCTGATGATCTTAAAAGCAATAGTTTTATCAAAAAAGTGGCCACCCGCATGAATAACAAAATCTAAATATCCATGGGCTTCTAGTAACAATTTATGTGCTTCCTCATTACTCACACACCGAAGTAATATACCATCGACAAATATCCTAAATAAGAAGTCTCCTAAAATAACATATCTGGAAGATTCAAGACAAATCCTTCTCCTTTGATGAGTATCTAAGCTATCTGGACATTATTGATTTTGCAAGTAATACACCAGATTTTTATACCAGGGATGTTCAACTATAGAAAGGGTTTGACTATCAATGTAAAATAGTGTTGAAAGAGGATTATATTGTTCATCAATTTCTTCACTTGCTTCAACATGTTGAGCCAAGTGAAGGGATAAGTCTTGTCCCTTAATTTTTTTCAAAGTCATGATGGTTAAATCATGCTCCTAGATCTTGGAAATCCAATGTGAAAGCTTCCTTGAAAGATAAGTCTCTGACAACAAAAACTTGACAATAGACAAAGGGACTTTTACCAGTGTGTTCTTTCCTAGGATAAAGTGGTGAAATTTCTCCATAGATTTAACAAGAGAGAAAGCATGCTTTTCGATATAAGAATACTTGAATTTATCATCTGATAAGATTTGACTCATGTAAGCTACTGATTTTTCATTATTATGGTCATTACATTGTACGAGAATAACAAAAACTGCTTCCTCCATAGCATTAGTATATATAATAAAATATTTTTCAAAGTAGGGCTTCGCCAAAACCGGTGTGGAAGTGATTTCCTTCTTAATCCTTACAAAAGAATTCTCAACGTCTTCAGTCCAAGTAAATGAGTGATCTTTCTTGAGAATATTGTGAATTGGTTTGACCATTACAACAAAATCAGGAACAAATCTACGGACAAAGTTGATCATGCCCATAAAGGCTTGAAATTCCTTTTTGGAAGTGGGGGAAGGAAGGTTCATAATAGCACCAATCCTTTCAGGATCTATGCTTATTCCTGAATCAGAAACAATATGACCAAGGAGCTTTCCCTTGGTAACACCGAAGATAGACTTAGAAGGATTTAAAGAAATGTTGAACTTTCTACATCGCATAAGAACTTTTCTAAGATGACCAAAATGATCCAATCGGTTCTTTGAATATATAGTCAAGCAATCAAGATAAATCTGAATAATCTTACTGATCAGATTGACAAAAGATATCTACATAGATATTTGGAAGGTGGCACCTACATTAGATAAAGCAAAAGGCATGCGTTCATAAACAAATGTGCCCCAACGTGTAGTGAAAGTGGTTTTGTATTTATTAGTCCTTTTTACCTTGATCTGATTATAACCAGAAAAACCATCAAGTAAGGACATAATTTGTGACCCTGCAACTTGTTGCAAAATCATTTCCATATTAGGGAGAGGAAAATGGTCTTTTACACTCGTTCTATTCAATGCACGGAAATCAACACACAGTTGGATCTAGCCAGTTGTTTTCCGAATGGGGACCAAATTGGAAACCCACTTAGAATACTTAACATGGAAAATTATCCCAGCTTTCAAAAGTTTTTCCAACTCCTTCCTAATAGTAGCTTCAAGTGCGGGGTTAATGGGTCTTTGTTTTTGCCTAATTGGTTTTATACCTTCCTTGATAGGAATGGAATTTTGTATAAGAGCAGGATCAAAACCACGAAGATCCTCATACAACCAAGAAAAAACATCTTGAAATTCATGAAGTAGCTCAATGAATTTCAACTTTTCTTCATCAGTACATTAGGCACCTATCTTAACATTATTTGGAGAATCGGGTGTTCCAATGTTAAAGGAAATGGTTTCACCCACTTTCCTTTTTGACTAATCTTATTTATGCGTTTCTTTGTTGCCTACATCACTCAATGAAAATGAACTTTCTAGAGGAGTCAATCCCTTCATAATTTTGTTGTTTTCCATGGATATAATCTCCTTGGGCTTATATGGTTCATTTTGTATGAAATAGCATATGCCTTCATCACTAGGGAAGACCTTCCATGAATCTACATTGTCAGGAATAAGAGGACGATATAAATATTGACAAGTACAATCAGGTCTTTGTGGCAGAAGTTGTCGAGTAGGAGAGGCTGCAAATACAACTAACCTGTCAGCCATTGAATTATGTTCTTTTTTAACATGAGTGATGTTAAACAATAATAATTTCGAGATAAGCATCCAAACAACTTGGGTGTAGCATTTCATTAACTTGTTGCTAGGACAATATATTTTACATACAAGGTTTACAACAAGATCAGAGTCCCCAAAACTATAAGGTGCCCACAACCTAAATTATAGGCATTTTCAATGCCTAGCAATAATTCTTCAAATTTAGTGACGTTGTTAGTGCAAGCAAATTGTAACCTATAGGAAAAGTTTTTAATTTTACCTATAGGTGAGTATAAGATAATGCCTGCTCCATTACCTTCATTGGAGCATGAGCCATCAAAGTGAATGTGCCACATACCATCTTCCAGATCAATTTGTTCCCTGGTAGTGTCATCCTCATCCACAAACATGGAGTACACTCCTAAGTCCTCCTTGACATAGTTTACGTTAGGCTATGGAATACTTTCTATGTACGGTGAGATTCTTCCTTCCCTTAGGACCATGACATTCTTTCCATTCCTAGGAATGAATAAGTGTGTCCCATCAAGTGAAAGATATCCACATGTCAAGGCTTACCAGTCTCTTCCTAAGATGACAAAATAGTTACTTACTGGCATATCAATTACCTAGATGTTAAGGGTTGTCCTTATTTCGGGATGTGCGCACAGAACCAAAGTCACATCTTTGATTTCACTTATAGTCAATTGTTGTAGACTATTATATGAGAGCATGCTTCTAGAATTTTCATTAGTACAAGATAATCCTAGCTATTCCATAATAATTTTTGACATTACACTTGGGCCCAAACCGCCGTCAATTAGGCAAAAATGGGCTATTTAATCCATGATTTTTATAGAAATGAAAAATGGAGGGTTTTCTATAGGGTGTCTAAAACTATTTACACCTACTTTATTCACAATAGAATACTATTCTTTTGCCTCTTCAGAGAGATTGGCTATGGTGGAAGCTTTTCCTTCCATGAAATTTTTTAGATGCTTTTGTTGTTCAGGGATGACAACCATGTCCAGAAGAGTAGCATTAACCTTGATATTATCCAATTGGTTGAGAATGTTATATTTGGAAGAGAGAAGAGGGGAGGGAATTCCTTGAATGTCAAGAGTTTTAGTAGATTTTTTAATAGCAGATTGCGAAGATGAGCTTGGGCTAGAAGAAGTACGAGGGGAATCATATTTTCCTTTTGAAGCATATGATTTATTCCTAGTGTTTATGATCATGACATCTTCTGGTTCTACCCAATCTAGAATGACAATGGTGGTTTCATGCCCTTTTCCAAAGATTTTATCTATGACACTCTTCTTTACCTCACAAGTACTTTCCTTGTGATTTTCCTTGCAAAAGTTACACCAAATGCGAGGCATGATGGCTTTGGGATGAAAGTTGTTTTCATCGGGATTCCTAAAAGATGGTGAAAAAGAAGATGATGCCCCAGGAGTAAGTGAAGGGACATTTTCCTTTCACTCCTATGCTATCATCCAATTATTAATATCTTGTACAAGTTGTAAGAGGGCAGACATGTCTGTTTGTTTAATTGAGTCCCCTTTGGGAAGACCTGTTCTTTCCAGCCGTTCTTCATACTCTAGATAAGTATGAAGAGAGGGACCGAGATTTTCAATAGATTTTTCTGCAAGCCTATGCCGATAAGGGGAAGGTAAATCATTATATTAATGCATAAAAGCAGCTTGGTTATGAGGACGAATAAATTTAGGTATTTGATTATACAACTTGGTGAAACAAAGGTTGAAAGACTTAATAGTCTCACTATCCTTGTACACAATGTTATTATATTCCCGCAATTGTTTGGCTGGGATCTTAGACTACCCATAAGTGGACATAAACCAGTAAACTAACTCTTCCCAAGTGGAAAGAATCTTGGGAGGGAGATCAAAAAAATGTGTCGCTTCTTTTGCTTCGAGAGAGTTGACAAATAAGCGCATACAAGTATCATTGTCATTAGCTCCTATATTGTGACAAGCATTAGAGAATGCCACCAAGTGTTCGTTTGTAGTGACTATGCTATTTCCTGAAAATCTAGGAAGTTGTTCTTTAAATTTTGGTAGTGGATGAGTGGCATGTGCTAGGTTCAAGGGAGAGGATACATGCCATGGGGTAGTAGTAGCATCCTCCTCGAATTGAAAGAACCCATACTTCTTTATGACCTTAGTAGGGTTAGTAGTTGATTGGATAGGAATTTTATGGCTATACAAACTACCAATCACTGATGAGGCTGAAGGTTGAGATGATGGGGCACCTCTAGTGCCACCAGAGCCACCCACATATGCCATTTTGTAAATGATGGGTAAGGGTGAGAAAGATGAACTAGCTGAATCAGACAAAGTTCTCCTTAGAGTACCTTGTTAGGTGTTTACGCTTAAAATCACAATGATGAATACTGCTCACAAATGATTGCTACACTCTATTATTTATTTATAATAATAATAATTAACTAGTAGGTGGGACCCCCTTGTAGACTAGTCGTGCTATGATGGATGTGTTACGCTTATATGATTGTTGTTTTTATAATTATCCCTACACAGTCTTCTACAGTTGATGATGCAAGTCTTAGTTTCATTTGTTATGACAACATGGTTGGTTGATGTATTATTGCTAAATGTTGTTGACGGTCACTCGCAATACAAGGCAGTGCTATGGATATAAGGATTATTTTTCTTTACAAGTGTTATGTTATGCATTAAACATTGATTAATGGTCTTATACATGATTTTATGAAAAAATATAATATGATGATATAGGAGCTTGAACAAAACAAAAAGGAAAATAATCTATGGATAAGTCCTAATGTTATTGCAAAATAGATTATATACAAACCTTAAGGTATATGGATTGACACAAAAGAAGGTGTATAACCTTGTTTCTATACTTAAGCGCTTGATTAAAGGATTGTGGTGAGGAATATATGGTAACATTATACATATGGTTGTTGTTAAATGTTTTTGACACGACTTAGGGTGGTGCATTATGCAATGTATATAACATTGGTTATAGAAATGGATATTTGTTTGAATTAATGGTTGATGTTATGGTATGGGTTGGCTCGTGTGTTGAATTGAATAGGGATGGGGGAGAAAGAGACGTTCATTTACTGCATGTCACTCAAACAAACCTCGACCCTATCACCCTAGCCATAGTTTCATTTGGCTCTAGTGGTTTTGGAAGCTCCGTGATTTCTGGTTTTGAAAGGAAAAACACAGTCCAACTCTTCCCTCAAAGCGATTTTTTCAGGTATGGATCCTTTACTTTCCATCCATGATGGTCCCTCTGTGTTATGAATTGATTTGTTGGCTCATGATTGCATGAGGTCTGTATTTTTCTTGAGTTTTGACTGTATATCAATGTTGTGCTTATGGTTTTCTCTGTGAATACTCTGGAATGTTGGCGTTTTAAAAGAAATGAATGGATTTTATTGCATTGTGAAGACTGCGCATTGGTTATTGGTTTAAAATAGTTCGGTTAGCTTGGGGTTTTACTCTGGTTCTCTGTGGAAAATATGATAATGGTGCAATAAGCTCTGATTTTTATTTGTGCAGGTTTTTACCACCAATATGGGTATTAGTTGTTGTCACCCCTTTTCATCTCAGTCGTTGTTATGATTTGTTCCTCCAGGTTGCAATGCTACTGTTGAGAGTTTAATTGTTCCTACTTGTTTGGCCGAGCCTCGAGCTATCATTTTTTATAGCATCTACTTTGTTGTCACTATTTCTAAAAGTGTTTCACAACCGAATCTTTGTATCACCCAGAACTATGAATGGAAGCCTGTATATGTGTTGGGTGGCCACGGGTCGTGCTCAAGAATTATTTCACAGTGTTTTTAAGCATTCACTCCTCTCATCTCTATTATAGTGGTTGACTGATATGTTGGTAAACCTCACTGTCAAGTTTGTTTTTGAAGGTTATAAACGTCTGTGGTGTTTGGAAGGGGCACAGTCTCTTTGTGTCTTCGAGGATTCTTCCTTGATTAAGCCAACTCTCGTTACCTCTTTGCAATAAAGTTTAAAAGACACTTGTGTGTGCCTGGTTTGTTGAGAACGACTTGTTTCTGGTCTATCGATCACGAATTGGTTATTTTTCTATTCAACATGACTTGGTTCTGTTGAGATCGACTTGTTTTTGTTTCTCCTTGGCCACTTTTTGGCTCTGTCAAGATTTTGGGGTTATAAGTTAAATGACTGTGGTGATTTTAAAAGAGCACGAGATCTCTGTTCTTCCAAGATTATACTTGATTACCTGGGGTATCTTCTCTGTGATAACTTGTAAAAAAGAGCATGGGATCTCTGACCTCAAATACCATCTCTTGATTGAGCATCTGTTATTTCCTCTCTGTGATAAATTCATTTGAAAAAGAGGGTATGGGTTATCTACAGCCCCGAGGAATTTCCATTTGGTCAATTTATGGTTATTCCATCCATTGTTGTGTTAAACCCTAACAAAATCATGGTCCCATTTAAGTTTAAAAGGCACCTGCGTGTGATATGGTTCTGTTCTCCTCGCGCATTATATGGATCTGTCTCTTATTGGACATTTCTTTTAAAAGGAACTCTGTACATGTTCGATTTTCAAAAACTCAGGCTCAGAGTTGCATGATATTGGTTAAATGCTATTGTCGAATCAAGATTATGTCGATTATATTGTTGGACACTTGTGTTTGATTGAATCGAGGTCCAATTATGAGTTTTAATGAAGTGAATTATGTCAAACAATGTTGGAAGGTCGACTATTGTTGGTTAATACTGGGTCTATTCTTATTTGATTTCAAGGAATGAATATTGGATATGGATGTTTGGAATCACTGTGTATTTTTCGATTTTGTTTTAAAAGGAAAAGGGTTTGCATTGGAACAAGAAGGACTGTGGCTTGAATGGTTATGATATTATTGTGAAATTTGCAATGATATTAATATGATGTTGCACAGTTATTGTATAATATGCAAAGATTGATATAATTGAATAATTCTGGGCAAATGAATTGTCTTTTTATTGAAATCAACAAACATTCTGTCTATAAATAAGGGATAATTAAATGATTTTTGTTTTAGTGTGGATGCTTATTGGATTGTGGTTTGAATAGAGTTATGGTTGTTGTCTAACTTAATTCATTTTTATGAATAGTATCTGTATTATTCCCTCTCATACTCTCACTTTTTCACTCATTATACCCCCCTCATGATCCCAATTTCATTTTACACGTCCTGTTCTATAAAATAAATTAAACACTTTGTATGGCAGTGGTAAATATATGACACATAAATAGGTGGAAATTGATGTATTTTGGTATTGATTGCACAATTAGTTATTTAATGAATTGTTGAGAAATACTCGTGTTCTTACTCCCTCTCATGCTACCACTTTTTCGCTCATTACAATCCCTCTAGATATCCCATGAACCCTGTTTCACCCCCTACTCATTTGACAGTTATTAAATAATTTATTATGGATTGAATTGCATGGGCCTTATGTTAATATCTGAGCCAAAAATTGTTTATATAAAGAGAATGTCATTTATGGTCTGTTAAGGGCTAGTTTCTAATGAATTGTTGCATACAGGATGAGTTTCTTTAGCAGAGGCAGTCATGGAAGAAACAATAGGGGAAGAGGTAATTGGAACAAAGGGCCTAGAAGGTCCAAATTCTCAATTCATTTTGATGTCGATCCTTAGGAGTTGAATCAACTTTTTCAAGTTGGGTTCTTCAATTGGATTGGGCAAGGGGTAATTCTTCCTAGACCAGAGAGGCCTCCCTTCTAGCCCCAAAATATCCCTGGTATCCTTGTGCCTCCTCATGTATCTATGAAACCATAAGTTCTTGAAAATGATGGATGGCATGAGATTGTTCATCTGGCAGTGTCCCACCATTGTGGCTGACCCAACTTGTCATTGCCTCCTTCACTTCCACCTGTAAACCCAAATGCTCAAATTTCCCTTGCACACTCACCTGTTTAGTCCTCTCATGCTAGAAAATGACTTAAAACCATGACTCCCCATGTGAAAGACAAAGGTAAAGATGTTGCTTCCCCCTCATCTCCTTCAAATGACTTAGAAAAATCAGTGTCCTCCCATATGCACCCAAGGGATGATTGTTCCCATGTTATTAGTGAGATTAAGTCTCAAGGTTCAGATCAACCTAAGGCTAATTCTGGGAAGTCCAATGGGGACAACAGTGACAGAAGAAGGATTGCCTCTCAAAGTGGAAAATATGGATTTTGATTTATGTGTTTATGGTTGATTAGTTGAAGACAATGGACTGCAGAAAGTTTTGGACATAAAACTATTTTTTTTTGGATAATATGGTTATTTACATATTTTGGACATAATTTGATGCAGACCCCCCTTCTCTCCTAAGGGATGCACGACCTCTCTATCTAGGATTGATCAAGAAACTGAGTCATATCGACTCTTTGTGTCTCTGCTAGACCCAAAACCCACTTACATAGGTCCTTTCTCCAAATGTGCAGGTCGTATGAGACCCATGGGTTCTCTCCTGAGCTTTGTTCAAATTCCACACCAATTGGGCGCTAGATCTTCTTTGTCTAAGCCCCTTCCTTCTTGTGACCATGACTATGAACACTTGCCTAAATCAAAAGGAGTTTCATGATTTCATGTATCGGGTCTTTGCATGTGAGTCACACTAACTCTCTCGACCTCTGAAATCCCGACAGGAGCCTAGCGCTTGCTAGCCCCTCTATTCTCCTTCACCGATGTGACCATTCACTATGACCACGGGCCAATATTTTGAGCGCTTCGTGATTTATCGTTTCATGAAGCCCTCTTTCTTATCCTCCTGAAACCCGAACTTGCGAGTTCCACTCGCTTGATCAATGGTCCACAATCCCCGCGATCCAATGGTCCTGATCTCCTTTTCATGTATCGGGATTTCGCATTTTGTGAAGTTGGAGGACCGCTCACCTCACTTCTCTTGATATTAGAACTCCCGATATCTCCATGAACAATCAATGGTCTAGATCTCTCCTCAATTTGATGGCTCAGATCAAATCACAAAATCATATTTTCATGAGTTCCCATAAATCTTACTTTTGATTTCCCGAGTTGTGAACTCCCGACAAGACCATATCTACGGTCCACGATCTTCCTTCAATCGATGACTTCGATCAAGTTGCGAAATCAGATTTCGTGAATCCTCATGAATCTTCCCTTTGACCTTTCCACTTTGTGAGTCGATGAAATGTTGATCTCTCGCTACGTGTCCTATCTCGATGGACGATTCCGATGATTTTGAAATTTTGTAACCCCACTCCTCATGTGTACTTTCAAAGCTTGTCATTAGTGAACTTTACCTTGATCGGGAAGATACAATTCTTTTGTGCTTAGACCGAACGAATGAGATATTTCCTCCTCTGCACTTGATCCTCATTGTATAGATGCTGATCGAATGGTCTAGATCTCTCCCTCTAAGCTTAAGCTTTCTTTAGACTTAGAATATTTTTTAAATATTCAAATGTTTCGACATTTGTCCTTCTTACGAGTATGTTTCTTGGATCTCATTCACACTTCTTGGAAAGTGTTATCTCTTATGATCTCTTGGAATTAGAATAAGTCCATCTCCTATGCACTCTTTTCATTATCCCTTATGAGTTTTCGTCAAACTCAGATCCGAAGGATTTCTTGAAAAAAAATTCTTCTCGCCCCCCTGGCGTTCTCCTTTTGCTCGGTGCACACCTTGCAACCGATTCTTATGCAAGATTTGAGTTCTTGCGGACAACTGTGCACTCCTTGCAGTAGTCACTTTGCACTCCTTACAAAGGGAAAGTTTCATGCTATCTCTTCTGAGCTTCGGAACTGAAATAGATCCCCTCAATGCACTCCTTACGTTTTGTGTGCACACCTTGCACCGATTCAATAGAAGAGAAACAATGGAAACTTATAATAGCATTCACAGTTCCATCTACTCACAACGAAATTCATTCATTCATGAAACACAATAAAAAAGAATTGCAAACAATGTCCACACCATACATTGGGTCAATTTTCCTCTGTTATCTTCATTCAAAAGTAAAAATGGTTACAACTGTAATCAAAACAACAACTAAAATTCATAAATATTCTACTAACTTTCAGCTAGCCTCATTTGGGCATACAAAACCTCTATTTATTTGAGAGGGTTCTTAGGGTTCCCCATGACTACTTGTCTACTCCAAAACCTAACCTAATGACTATCTTAGTCTAGTCGCAATCCAGAGTAGGAGTGGAAACTCCCACTTCACTCGCAATTATTCAAGTGTGCTTCAAAAGATTTTTCGACGCTGAGTTCATGCGTGCTTCAAAATATCTCCTGGCTCTAAGTTCATGCATGCTTCAAAATATCTCCCATAACTGCCAGCGTTGAGATTATGAAAATATTCCCATGCACTGAGTGGTCCTTCTCTACGTGCTCGCTAATGATGCTCCTGCATCATACTCCCCTTAACAATAATTCATGGACTCATGTCCATGAGCTCCTGCACCGACTTTCCATGCTCTTGGATATCAACTTCATTTTCCCAACTGAAATCTTCTATTGGGTGTCCCTTCCACTTGACTAGATATTCAAAATAGGTCTTCCTCCTGGTATTTTTTCCAATCCTCTAATCAACGATCTTCTCCATCTATGGTTTTTCCGCTATAGGAATTTGTTTATCCCACTGAATATTCTCTTGATCTTCTAATCCATATGTGTCATATTTCCTGTAAGGATACATGTCTGAAACATTGAATATAGGTGATATGCCCACATCATCTGGCAGCTCAATCTCATAGGCATTTGTATCAAACTTCCTCAAGATCTTACATGGTCCTATATTCTTATTTTTTAACTTGTTATATGATCCCCTAGGGAACCTTTCTTTCCTGAGATGTGCCAGAACCTAATCTCCCATTTCAAATTGAATTTTCTTGCGATGTTGATCAACTCTGTGCTTGTATTCTTGGTTAGAACTCTGCAACTGTCCTCTGATATGGCTATGGAACTTCTGCATTTCTGCAGCAAAATATTTTTCTCCAACACTCTTGATCTCACTCTGTTCCAAGTCTCTCAACTCAGATACTCCCCTAGGTTGCATTCCATACAATGTTTGGAATGGGCTCTTTCCAGTGCTCCTATTTGGTGAGTCATTGTATGCAAATTCTGCTTGTGGCAGAATTTGATCCCACTGATTATGATTCTCAGTGACCAGACTCCTCAATAAGTTTCCCAAAATTCTATTTACCACCTCAGTCTGTCCATCTATATTAGGGTGATAGGTTGAGTTGAAGGACAAATCTTTCCCCAAATTCTTCCATAGTGTTCTCCAAAAGTGACAAACAAATTTTGTGTCTCTGTCTGAGACAATGCTTCTAGGTAGGCCGTGAAGTCTTACAACTTCCTTGAAAAACAGATTTGCAACATGTGTTGCATCACTGGTCTTGTGGCATGTGATAAAGTGTTCCATCTTTGAAAATCTATCCACCACCACAAATATGGAATCAAATTCTCTTTGTGTTCTTGGCAGTCCCAACACAAAATCCATGCTTATTACATCTCAAGGCCTCTCTGGTATTGGAAATGGTTGATACAATCTAGTGTTTTGGCTTTTTCCTTTGGCATGTTTGAAGATTCTACATCTGTTCACAAAATTTATCACTTCTATTCTCATACCTGGCCAATAGTATGAACTGCTCAACTGTGCAAATGTTTTATCATGGCCGAAATGTCCAGCCAATCCTCCATTATGCTTTTCCTTCAAAAGGTTATCCCTCATTGAGCATTTTGGTATGCAAAAATGATTTCCCTTGAACAACAATCCCTCTTGAATCATGTACTCTGCCCACTGGCTTCTGTTTCTTAGCACAATATTTTCACATGCTTCATATGCTTCCTTGAAATCTACATCATCATAATACATATCCTTAAGGTGTTCAAACCCTAAGGTCTTCACCTGAAATTCTTGTAGGATCAAACATTTCCTACTTAATGCATCAACAACTTTGTTAGCATTCCCAACAATATGTTTTATGACAAAAGTAAAATTATGCATAAACTCAACCCATTTTTCATGCCTCCGATTCAAATTTTCCTGTCTGGTTATGAATTGTAAAGCCTGGTTATCGCTATACAAGACAAATTATTGTGGGACAACGTAGTGCCTCCATTTCTTCAGGGATTGGATTTTGGAATAAAACTCCTTGTCATATGTGGAGTATTTTCTCTTGGTCTCATTCAACTTCTCATTGAAATAGGCAACATGTCTATTATCCTATCTCAAAACTGCTCCAATTGCAACTCTACTTGCATCACATCTCACCTGAAATGTCTTTTCAAATTTTGGCAAGACCAGAATTGGTCGTTCTGTTATTTTCTCCTTCAGTATATTGAAGCTCCTCTCGGCCTCCTCCGTCCATTTAAAAGACTTGTGCTTCTTCTTCATGGTATCCATCATTGGTGCACAAATTCCACTGAAGTCTTTGATGAACTTCCTATAGAAACTTGCTAATCCATGGAAGCTCCTTACCTCAAACATAGTCCTTGGTGATGACCATTCTTTGATTGCTTTCACCTTCTCTGGATCCATCTTCAGTTCATTTGAAGAGATCAAAAAACACAAGTAAATGAGTTTTGTCTTCATAAAAGAAGACTTCTTCAGATTTATCAATATCTTCTCCTATTGTAGTCTCCTCATTACTAGTGTCAGGTGTCTCAAATTCTCCTCTTTAGTCCTGCTAAATATTAGTATATCATCCATATATACAACCACAAACTTGTCGATGAAATATTTCAATATTTTGTTCATCAACCTCATAAAATTACTTGGGGAATTTGTTAAGACAAATGGCATAACAATCCACTCACACAAACCTTCATTTTTATTAAAGACTGTCTTTCACTCATCACCTTCTCTCATTCTAATCTGGTGATATCCACTTTTCAAATATATTTTAGAAAATAAATTTTCTCCACTTAAAAAGTCCATTAAATCATCCATTCTTGGTAAAGGAAATATATACCTTATGGTGATCTTGTTAATGGCTCTTGAGTTAGTACACATTCTCCATACTCCATCTTTCTTTGGACTCAATATAGTTGGTGTTGTGCATGGACTCAACCTCTCTCTGACCAAACCCTTGTCTAACAATTCCCAGACTTGGTTCTTCACTTCCTCATTCTCTCAAGGTGTCAATCTGTATGTTTCTTTGTTTGGCAGACTTACCCCTGGTATCAAGTCAATATGAGGGTTGATACTTCTGATGGGCGGAAATGAGTTAGGCAACTCATCCCCCACTATGTCAACAAAATTATCCAACAATTCCTGAACTTCTTCAGCTAAATCATCCATCGAAGTACTAGTAAGGATAACTATGGGTTTCCTCATTACAACAAACTGCATCTCCCGTTCTTTCTTGACTTCTTTTAGGAGTTCCTTCCATCTCATGAGAAGTATGCTTTTGATGGCTTCCTCCTTCACTTTCTTCTCCTCTATTGGAATCAACTGTGTTCTACCATTTTTCTCTAAGGTGTATGCCTCCCATCATGATTGAAATTCTTGTCAAATTGCCATGGCCTTCCCAACAAAATATGACATACATCCATGGGAATTACATCACATAGAATTTCCTATCTATATCCTCCTATATTAAATTCAACCAAGCATTGTTTAGTAACCATTACCTGGTGTCCTTTCTGCAACCATGAGAATTTATATGGCTTCGGATGTGTAGTTGTCTCCAACTCCAATTTCTCCACCATCTATGTGGATACTAAGTTATCATTTCTCCCACTGTCGATTATCACCTTACATACTCTGTCTTTAGTCTTGCAAGCCGTCCTGAAGAGACTATTCCTCTACACTAGCTTTTCAACTTCTGCCTCTAGTTTCAAGAGAACCTTTCTCAACATCAGGGATCTTCCATCCTCTGCTCCTTCTGCTTAAACATCTCTTCTCTGTTCTTATAAAATGTGAGCTTCACCTCCTCCTTCTTTATTTTTCTCAGGACATTCCCAAGACATGTGCCATGTCTTTCCACAGGCATAATGCCTTACTTCTCCTCCTCTGCTTCTTCCTCTTCCTCTGGAAGAACTTCTCCCACCATTTTGTCTTCCTCGAGATATTCCTCCTCTTTCTAAGTGACTATGTAGTATTCTCAGTCTCATCATTAGACTTATGTTCCTTTTCATGGGTAACTCCCTTTCTTTTGTTTGGGGATGGGATTTTACCTCTTCCTCGTTGGCTTTGTTTTATGGCCAACTTCTCCTCTGCCTTCAGTGCAAACTGATAAGCATCCTCCACTGTCATTACTTACATCATGATGAACTCATCCTGGATTTCATATCTTAGGCCATTTATATATCTGGAAACTTTTTCTTCATCTTTCTCCCTTTGTCCACTTCTGATGTTCAGCCTATAGAACTCCTCTGTGTACTCCTTAACTATCATACCCTTATATCTCAGGTTCTGCAACTTCCTGAACAGATTGATCTGATAATATTTGGGCATGAATTTGTAAGTTTTAAACCTGCGAAGTAAAGCAATGCATATATATTTTTAAGCAATACATAAATTAATCAATGGCTCATACACAGAGTACACAGAGATTTTTACCAGAAACCCTCAACCGGGAAAACCTTTCTTATTTTCATTATATAGAATTTCACCATTCGCCATACAATATATACAATGTTTTTAGGTATTCTATATATACCAAAACCCTAATCCCTTAATCCGGGATTAATTTACAAATCAGCTAAAAATAGCAAAACCCGCTAAAAATAGCAAAAACCGCCACTACAGCCTGTCTTTTGCTCATCCAAATGATTTCTCCTCCAAATAGGTTAAACACATACCCACTTGTAGATCTTATGCGATCCAAATATCCATCCCAGTCTGCATCAACAAAGCCATGTATGTCCACCACTCTATCCAATCCCAGTCTTCCTTGGTAGCACAATCCATAACTGGTGGTGCCACGAAGATACCTGAAGACCCTCTTTAC